>JAJIBD010025118.1:0-159017 GCA_021461705.1 Cryptotis parvus
ATGGGATGCTGGGGATGGAACCCAGGTTGGCCACATGCAAGGCAAACACCCTACCTGCTGTGCTATTGTCCAACCCCTGTTTTGTCTCCCAGTTTCCTCAAACATCCCTACTGTCTTGATACTTCAACAGAGTTATTCTCTCTGTAATTCTCTGTAATTATAAATCCTTTTCTTTTCCCTCTTTACATGATAGTGTTCCAGCCCTGTAGTCACCTACCCACCTTCTCTCTCACTAGGTCCAGTCCTACTACTTTGTTTGATGTCATATCTACCCATTACTGTTCTTTCACCAGGGACATAGTGGTTTATTACTTTCTCCCCCAATAAACAATGATCTCCCTGGACAGGCATTCATTATTATATTGGCTGCTTAGCGGAGAATGAACAATCAATAAATGTGTGTTGATTAAAACAAATGAACAAGAATCAGTGAGTGGAAGACTCCCTCCTCATATCAGAGAAAGAGTCATGTGTAGCTTGGTAGAATAACACATCTGAAATTTAGGTATATTCACTGTCTATCCCTGTCCTACAAACACAAAATTTTGTATATAAACATTATGAGTGGTCACCATTGACCTTCTCAAAATTCTTGTTCCAAATATATTTTTAAATAAAAATTACATAACCACACCTGCAGCTCCTGTCACTGTTCTCTCTGGTTCTCTGAGCACTGAATTAATATAACTCCTTGGCAGCAAGGGTTCAATTTTCTTAAACAAATTTGCTTCAATCTTTTCAGCTTGAAGATTTTTTTCTACTTAATGGATAAGAGAGAGCAGCACATTGGGAAAGCAGTGGGCCTGTCTTTCCCAGTGATCTGTTAACACCATCTACCCTGAGCCTTATCTGTCACCTTAGTTCTCTTTTGTTACTCAAAACATAAACAAAAAACAACAGAAAAACAGTCTTCCAGAGGTGTTTTTTTTTTCCCACGACAACAAGTAAAGCACAGACAACTGAGTTGTCAACTCTAGTTGTTGTCCTGATGCAATTTTTTTAAAATTTCACTTTGTTCTTTAACTTTCTGAATATAGTATCACAAAAGTAGCCAATTATTTTATCTACTCGTTTTTGTTTAGCTATCCCTGGTAGCTCTCTGGACACCTATGTGTCAGGGATTGAACTGGTGGGTTGCACATAAAGTATTATCCCTATATCATCTCTCCAATCTCTTTTTATTTTCTCTGAGAATACCATCCCATCATGTGTACCTGCCTTTTCAAATTGAAATATATCACATAGCTATCTTTAGGACAACATTGATTTTCTACAATGATATCCTCTATAATATTTTAAATGATCAAAATTCCCTTTTATTTTAGAATATTAATCCTTAAAATTTTTGTATATTTTGGATTTATGTCCTGTGCTATATTATTGCAAGATAAATTGTATATCAACATTGTGAGATGTCACCATTGATTACTCTGAAGATAATTGAAGATCAATTATCTTCAGTTTGTCTGGACGACCCAATAGCCATACACCTCACTATTTAACTTGTTTTAGCTAATAGTATAATAGCAAATTTGATTCTGTTGCAGGTTTGAAAGTGATTGCTTATTGGAATTTGTCTTATTCATGAAGACTCTCCATGAAAATAACCTCAGAAAAACCCAACAAAAGAAATTATCATCTAAGTCCAGTCTAAGTTGCAACTCAAAGAACAAAATAGTCATTTATTATTTTAGGCCAGAGTCAGGGCGATGCCTCAAAAAAGCTGAAAAACATGCTTTGCAGGCAAAAGCCCTGGTTTTGAACCCCAGCACTGCATGATCCCCTAGCCAACACTGAGAGTAATCCAAATGTAGCAAGTTGGGAACAGTTCTATTGTGTGTGGAACTAAATACCACTGGGTGTGGCCCCAAACTAACAAAGATATCCTATTGTTGTAAGCTACAAAATTTCAGTTGTTGTTATGCAATGAAAGACAACTGAAATGTGTTCTGTTTCTCTAAAACCTTGGAAAACTTCTGTCTTCAGATCTCATATATGTTGAAATAATGATCAACATTGGCAAGTGGTTCAATTTATTAATGGCAAATTAGCACGGTCATTCTATCCTTATGTTCCACTTCCCATAGGACTTTTTCCATATAGGATGGAATTTCTGAAACAAAGAAGAGAGATTTGATCTTCAGATGGAGTTCAGCTGTAACAAATTAAAAAGAATTAAAAAATACTACTTCCCTCTTCTTTTAGCAACACCTAGTTATGACATGATTTTCTGAAAGTATAAGTATCATCAATAATTTGACACAGACATGAATTACCTGTAATTTAATAAAGGAAAATAAAGGAAAATATTAATTGTAAAATTAGTGGTCCTTGCTGTCCCTATTTGTTTATGGTCCTGAAAGCAATAGGCCTCCTTTGGCTTGACTCTTGCCCTAAAATCTGCAAAATACTTCTCTAGATAATCTGGCTCATTTCCACATGGAAATAGATGAACTAAAAAAAAAAAAAAAAAGAAAATAAATAGACGAACTCAAGTCAGAATGGACTTTTGAGGCTTTTGAAAGACAATTATAGCATAGTGTTTAGCATGAGGACTATTTGATTAATGGAGGAGGAACCTATCCTGCTACCTCTGGAGATAGAAGAGAAGATGTCACTATCCACCCTTCATTCTAGACTCAAAAATCTCTACTCTTACCTCACCTCTACCTGAACTGGAGAGTGTGTGCTTGGCCTTATTCTCAATCCCCATCCTTGTTTTATCAGGTGGTGGTTTAAGCACAAAGAATATAGAATAAGTGGTTTCATATTTTATGCAGTGTCTCTGAAATGTCATTAAGATCCCACTTTTTTAATATACCCTGATACTCTCCACCCGCACGGCAAGCCTGGCAAGCTGCTCGTGTCGTATTTGATATGCCAAATACCAGTAACATTTATATTAGGTCATTCCCGTGACCTAATATAATGGTTTGAGGCTCTTTATATCCCTGGAGCAAGCAGATGCCCTTGGGTTTTACTAGCATGAGACAGGACATATGGAAATATTACTGGTGCCCGCTCAAGCAAATAGATGATGAACGGGAAGATAGTGATAGTGATAGTGACCCTGATACTCTCGATATACATGTTTTTGAATTAGCTTATTTTTAGTCTTATTTTTATCATGGCCACAAAGCAGTTGTTACACTCAGGCCTCAGATACTTATGACTGTATCCACCAGAGGAGAGAATCAGCAGGGTCAGTGCTTCTCCTACATGAATGAAACTCTGTTTTTATATTCAACACTTGGAAATCTCTTGGCCAATTCCTTTCATTTATTGGAACCCTCTAAAATATAGAACCTAGAAAAACCTAGTCTAGTAAATAAGACTAAGATCAAGAATGGTTTATATACCTCTGGGTTCCCAAACTTATTTGACTTACCACCCCCTTCTTCAGAGAAAAAAAATCACTGAGAGCTCCCTGGTTTCTCCCAGTACCATCTAAGGATAGAGGTGATTTCATCTGCTTTTTGGAAACGTCTATTTATACTAAACAAGATTCATCTCTTGGTGACGAGATCTACTGCCCCTGAAAGATAATCTCAGTCTACAACTTCTATTTGTTAAGAACCCACAGGAAGTTGGTGATACGTAAAGTGAGGACGTTTCTTGGAAGGGGTTTACAGAAATTTATAATTTATTAATTGTAAACCTGAAGCTAGGTTTTAGAAATCATAAGGGAAAGAGTTGTTTTGTTTTTATTTATTTATGATTTTTTAAATACGGAACATTTCATGAATTTGCATGTCATTCTTGTGCAGGGTCCATGTTAATTTTCTCTGCATCGTTCCAATCTAGTATATTTGCTGCCAAAGCAAGCACTGTTTTAATTTGTTAAGCACCAATAATCCCAATCACTAGGCCAACAGAACAAGAAGAAGGAGTACTTCTGTAATCCCAGAGACAAAATATTTTTTATAGAATCAGTCACCAAGGGAGAAATAGTCACACATCAAGAAACAGTCTTCTTAGAGGGATAAACTGATCTACACCTTTCTCCGGCATCTATTCTTTTGCCTGGACACCCTGCTGATAAATCTGTACAGCCAGAGGAGGGAAATAAGGGTGACGTCCACGTAATACAGAAAGTCAAGAATCGGGGGAGAGAGCCTCTGGACGAAGCAAGAGAGAGGAAGTAGATCTTTAGGAATAAAGAGGAAACCTGCCTCACCACCTGGACAGAAAATCCAGGCTCTGTTTTCAGGGGAGAGTGTGATACGTGTATGTAGGAGGCAGTGGGACAGATGGGATGTCTGCTACATTAGCTCACCCACTTCTCCAGGTGGAAGGAGAATGTAACGAGCTATTTATACCACACATGTCATGAGGAAGGGAGCTAAAATTGTTCATTATTCTCAGAGAAATGCAACAAAGGAGCATATCTCAAGGACCCCATCTAGACTTTTTGATTTTCTTATTTACTAGTAGAGTCCCTCAATTCTAAGTGCCATCAATTGTAAAATTTGTCAACCTAGATGCAGAGAAGAAACCATGCTGAGGAGCTAGTCTGGGACTTGATTCATGGAGTGACCATCTTTGGAAGACAGGACAGCTGCCCTTCTGTGATAATGTATTCTTTTGCTTCCCTAGATTTGCTTCAGGCAGCAAAATCAGAGGATAAAAACAAAGACATGATTTCCCGAGGACTTAACAAAGCACCAGGCATGGACCTCAGGGCTTTGTTTCTCACAACTAACCTGTACGTTCCCAGATATTTCTTCTCATTTTTGATGATGAAGTAGCTTAGAAAGTAATTTACCTAAGGTGATTTAGTCAGTGATGTGTAATTCTTGGGGAGTCCCTTTCCCAGTTGCTCCAATGTATAGTGTCAAGAGAAATAGACAAAATTCAATAATTTGTAATGCTTTTTTCTTCAAAGTGTAGGGAGAAGCTGAGAGAAACTGCAGGCAGGTGCAATTGTCTGTCATGTGAGTAAGAAAGGAAAATAGATGTTGGAAGTCACCACCAGAAAAAAATTTATTCTCATTGATTCCTCCTTAGGAGAGCTCATACATAAGAGCTCCATCTAACACATACCTTGATACTTGCTACCGTTTTGCTTCACTCTGGGTTGAGCCACAGGTTCCTAAATCTTGGCTTCACTTTAGATCAACAAGGGATATTTAAAAAAAATCTTCATGCTCAGGCCATATTGCAGGTCAATGAAAATTAAAATGTCTGAAACAGAATCAGTGCATCTGCATTTTATGATTCTCCCCAATCCCATGAGAATCCAATGTGCTGTCAAATATTGTAAACACTGCTCTAGTCATTATGGAAAGGATCAGTTTATATGCACTTTCTTGCACTGCCTGACATCACCAGGAATTACAATAGCCTTGGGGACAGAGAATATATTTTACTCAGTTCTTCATGTAGTAAGATATTGATAAAAGTGAGTTGATAGAGGAAAAATCAGTGGATGAAAGATGAAATGAATGGATGATGGTTGGATGGATGGATAGATCAATAGAATTAAAATTTTTCCACTTGGAGTGCTTCCTGACAAAGCAGATATTAATGGGCATACTCTTATTCTTTGATATTGCATGAAGAATATCAGAATAACCTATTTGCACATACAATAATATGCTGGGCAAATTCCTCATTCTTATCTATGTGGGTAGTAAGGCGTGCTAGGCTAAAAAGGACTGGAAAGGCACTTGCCTTGAATGTGGTTGTGCTAAGTGTGATCCCTGATACCACATATGATCCCTTGAGCCCTTCCTGGAGAGATATATTTTTTACTTTAGATTTTTCAGTCCTTTTTGCAGAACCAGAGAAGTAATTAATAAGGTAGAAATTACATGCCATGTACTTGGAAAACCTGGGTCAAATCTTTGTACCACACAGTTCCTGGTATACTGCTTGTGTAGCACTGGTTCTCCATGAGCAAAGCTGAAATTACTGCCCACACCAATTTTTTAAGGCAACATAATACATCTTTGACATCTGACATGAGATTTATTTTTCTGGCACATCTCAATTCAGAAAAGTTCCATAGTGTTCATTAGCCCGTGTCATCTGTGGCTACTGTTGGAATTCTTCTCCAGGTTGGGTACACTTTTCTCATGATGCACAAACTTTTCCCAGTCAATCAAGGCCCAATAGACCTTGGGAAAAGCTGTTCATTTTATTTAGGAATGAGAAATGTATTAATTAAAGAGCCATGAAAGTCCTAACAGCTGAGAAGAAGCTCTTGACCTTATCATTTGCCTTTTTCATAATTGAATGAAAGATCACTTATCTTCCATTTTATAACCCACAGGAATGAAGCTAATTATATTATCTGTGTGTAGGATTATCAGCAAACAAGTCCTCTTTGGAAAACTATCTTTATTGTTTTGTCATTTCCTTCTTGGAAAGTCAGCTTTTGCCCCTTCTCTCTTCTTGACACTCCAGACTCCTTAATATAAATACTTAAGTTGCACTGGATTTTTCTTTTTCATTTTTCAGAACTTACTGTCATATAAATTCTTCATATGTATGTTAGGAAGTTAGATTTTTCCCTTTCCTAGTCTGTCTCATATTTGATTACTTGTCTATCCAAGAATACGTTGGAGGTGGAGAGTTACCCTTCATTCTGACTCAAGTGTAATCGACAAAGTAATTTTAGTTCTTCACTAGGGAGTTTATTGTACTTCCTTTTCCCTTCCCCCTCCAGCCATGCAGAAATGCTCACTTATAGGTGAAATCCCTTATAGGTGAGCTGTGGGAGCAAGGTCAGGGGATTAGGATGTGGCTTTTCCCTTTATTATACATCAGTCTAACAGTGGAATATAGCTCATGTTGATGAACTATATTCCTCTTTAAAATTTACCATTCATTTTATTTACTGTTATATATTTACTATTAAATATTTTTATCAAAATATTTAATAGTTCTTAAATATTTTGATTAAAAATATTACTTGAGTGTACCCCCTTAAAACTCACTAAACATTGCCTATCAGGCACCCAAACATTTTTGCCTCACACATTTTCTATATATTTTCTATATACTGGCAATACAGTATTCCAGCACCCATCCCTCCACCAGTGCCCCATTTCTACCACCAATGTACCCCACCCCCTCCTGCCCATACCCAGGCTGCCCAAATAGCAGGTATCCCCATTTCCAAAAAAAATCTTAAATTTAGGGGGCCAGATCGATAGCAAAGCAAGTAGGGCACTTGCTTTGCACACAGCTGACCTGGGTTCAATCCCGGCTTCCCATATGGTTCCCCGAGCACTGCCAGGAGTAATTCCTGAGCAAAGAGCCAGGAGTAACACCTGAGAGTCACAGGGTGTGACCCCCCAAAAAATCTCATATTTAGAGCCATCTGCCACTCTGCCCCTTGAGCTGTTGCAGGTATGGCTGCGGTGCCTGGCTGCAATGGCAGGTGGCAGACAGGAGACAGACTTGTCTACACCCAGGGCTCTGCCCCTTGAGCCCTGGATGGTTGATGGTCTAATATAGAAAAAAGGCTGGGCCCCCTGGATGAACCCAGAGCCATGGCAGAGCCTGGCAAGCTACCTGAGTATTCCATATGCCAAAAACAGTAACAATAATGGACCTCCATTCACCTGCTCTAGCAAATCAATGAACAACGGGAAGACTAGACAAGACAAGATTTAGAGCTATGTTATTTAGAGGTCATTTCAGAAGAACTGCAATAATGATTACAAACTCGTAATATGAACTTTGAGAAGAAAAAATTAATCTTAACCAAATTAAGTTTATAAAATGGTTTTTAGAAGCAGTCATCAGATAAAAGGAGTCATAACCAAATATCCTTGATTTTTATCAGATAAGAGCAAGAAAAAAATAGTTCTCAGTTGCAGGTCAAAACCCAAATGGGGACTGGAAACGATAGCATAGTGGGGAGGGCATTTTCCTTGCCCTCGGCCGACCCAGATTCATTCCCTGGCATCCCATATGCTCTCCTGAGCCCAAGTGAGTAATTCCTGAGTGCAGAGCCAGAAGTAATCCCTGAGCATCGCTGGGTGTCACTCAAGCAGCAAATAAATACAAATTTTAAGAAATTTTCTAAGAAAATTTCATGGAGGTAAGATGCTTGGAAATTTCTTCTGGAAACCTTTAAAAATGTTCTAATTTGTCAGTAGGTTACTTGCTTTGAGAGACAGACATAGGACAGAGATGCTACTGGCTCTCACTGTGCCCAGCCACTCACGAGGTGCCCAGGAGGGATGGCAGGTTCCAGCCCTGGCCCGCCATCCCAGCAGAGCCTCACAACAAGCCAGACGAATCCCCACTCCATGAGGACCTCCATTTTCCACATCCGGACTTCCCCTCGTCAGAACTCCACCCAGCAGACCAGCCTATCACAGCCCGGCTCATCAAGATCCACCCTGCTGCAGTCTTTTTTAAATCCGGTTCATCAATAAATGCTGGATTTTGAGATGACTACAAGAGTATGCTACCCGCACGCGGCAGAGCCTGGCAAGCTACCCGTGTCGTATTTGACATGCCAGCTACCAGTAACAATTATAGACCTCATTCCCATGACCTGATGGAATGGTTTGAGGCTCTTTATGTTCCTGGAGCAAGCAGGTGCCCTTGGGCTCTACTTGCATGAGACAGATCATATGGAGATGTTACTGGTGCCCGCTCGAGCAAATCGAAGATGAAGGGGAAGACAGACAGTGATACATTTTCTATGTAGTAATTGTTTGGAAGGCAATTTTGTTGTAAACAAAGAAAAGAATGTAAACAAAAAGAGAGCGGCATTCAGACTGGCACCCTGACACATCAAAATTAAGAACAAAATTGAAAAATGTTTGAAAATGAAGTGTCTCTTACGTACAGAAGATTTGAATATGTCCCAGTGTACGTGAAAAAGTCAGGTTGCATACTAATCACATTGCACAGTGTTTTTTTTTTTGTTTTGTCCATGAAGAAACGACACCAAATGATAACTGAACAAACATATAAATGACTGGCTTAAGTCTCTGATTGATTTAGCAATGGAGAAATGAACCCAAACTGCAGCCAGTTTGTTCCTTTCTTTTTATTTCTGCCTTGTATAAATGATACAGTGAGATTGTTTGCAGCCCAAATGCTCCTGACAAAGAGCCTGTCAGACAAAGTGTTGGCCTGAGGGCCCAGAATGAGGCCACGTGAGAGAGAGAATGGGGGCAGAACCAGAAAAATATTCATCAGCTTAGACAGTATTAATGCTTGGTGGCTAAGTACTATCACCCCCTGAAAGGTGCTGCCTTTTGCACCTGCTTTCAACCTCTAGCACCTCCTAGGACTATTTCTTCCTTGGAAATGGTTATCTTGAATCTTATCTTTTATCTTTCAATCTTATCTTTAACCTCTAACCTTCCTCCTGCTGCAAGAATCCAAAATTGCTGTTAGCTGGACCAGAGTGATAGTACAGTGGGTAGGATATTTGCCATGCATGTGGACAGTCAGGGTTCAATCTCTGGATCCCATGTGGTCCCCTGGACACCACCAGGAGTAATTCCTGAGTGCAGAGCCAGGAGTAACCCCTAAGCATCGTGCCAGGTGTGACCAAAAAAATAAATAAATAACATATTGCTGTAAAGATTTTTTAAATGGAATCACTGTGAGATAGTGATCAAGGCTGTTTCAAGGCTGTTCATGATCAGATTTGTCATACAATATTCCAACACCCATCCCTCCAGCATTGTGCATTTCCCACCAGCAGTGTCTCCTTTTCCCCTCTTGCCACCCCTTGCCCTGAGCATGTCTCTACGGCAGACACTTTACTTCTCTCTGTCTCTTTCTCTGTATCTCTGAGTCTCTCCTTTCTCTATCTCTCTCTCTTTCTCTCTCTGTGTAGCCTATCTATTCTCTCTGTCTATCTGTCTCTCTCGCATTTTGGGCATTATAGTTTGAAATACAGATACTGAGAGGTATCATGTGTGTTCCTTTATCTATTTACAGCATGCAGTTCTTATCCAGAGTGATCATTTCCAACTATCTTTGTCATAATGATCCCTTGATTGCAGTCATTTGTCAGATGCTAAAAAATAATCCCCAAACAACAACATAATATAAGACTAGCACCCAAGGTCAGTAGAAACAAGGAGCAGGAGGATTGGTCCATGGTTGTAGGCCTGCTTCAAGTGCTTGGGGAAAGGCAGTTATAAGGATTTTAAGTGACAATTTTTGCTCCTTGTAAATGTTGGAGAAGATATAGAGAACTGAAGGGGGATATTCCAGAATCAGAAGTTACACCACTACCTTTTACCAGGAAAGTGCTCTGGGCCTCTAATGCCTTACAGGCTTGTCATCTTCAGTCTAATTTTCCTCAGTGTAGACTGTTAGTCTTGGCTTAACTCAGCTCTGAAGGTGCCTAGGTCAGCACTTTCAGGCAGAAAAGGGCTCAGTTCCTTCAATTTTCTTTGTTTTCTAGAAATATCTGTGTGTTACTCTTCTCATGCACTTAGAGCAAAGATCAGAGTGGAAATGCATATGAAGGCCTGTGGAAACTGGGCCCTGTGTCCATGTGGAACTGCTCGAGGAGCAGACACTGAGTTCCTCCACCCTTTCTAGTCACGATTGTAGGGGCCTGGCAGGTGTGTGACTGAGGCCATTGAGGACCGCCTGTCCCATGCATTTATTTCAGAAAGGGGGTAGGAGGCCTTGGACTCCCCTTCCTTGTTATAATAATTCAGGCATGTGTCATGATCCTGAACATTTTTTCTTGCTTTGTTTAGGGCAGACCATTATTGATTTTATTATTACTATTATTATTATTATTAAAATTAAACATTATTTTAACTTTTACTATCATTTAAAGTATTGTTCATGAGAGAGTTTCATTCATACAAGGTTCCAGAACCACAGAAATGGACATTCTGGTGGGGCATGTGGTTCTCATAGCAGAGAGCCTCAAGGACTTTGCATCAACCCAATGACACTTTTCATTCTCATTAATTGGTTCCTTTGACATCTAATTCTGAAATAATCTAAAATCCCTGCATCTATACCTCTGTTGTGGCATAGAACATATTTCACAAAATAAATCTTCTATATTTCTTGTCTATTTTCCTTTATTAACCATCATGAGTTTAATGGTGATCACTCCAATTTAGTTATTATTTTCTCCACTGTCTAATATGAGTAGTATCTTCAGGTTAGAAAAGTGTTAGATATTAAAGACCTTGAATCTACATTTCTGGCCACTGTGCATTTGGAAGTAATTCCTAACTGAACTCGAAGCAATAGAGCACTGTT
Source organism: Cryptotis parvus (assembly GCA_021461705.1). Taxonomy (NCBI): domain Eukaryota; kingdom Metazoa; phylum Chordata; class Mammalia; order Eulipotyphla; family Soricidae; genus Cryptotis; species Cryptotis parvus. The sequence continues at coordinate 11,218 of JAJIBD010025118.1, forward strand.
CTGAGAGCCTGAGTTCCGGATATAGCCTATTTGAGCTGAACTTTTTTTTTTAAGAGTTTAAAATCCAAATAGAATGTGAACTTTCCCAATTATGACGAAGCAGGCAGCTATTTAGTCTTGCTGCAAACATTATGCAAGGCAGAGAGAGTCCCTTATGTTCAGCAGCGGGGACTTTGGACAACCCATTTTCAACCTCAGGTCAGTGATTTGCAGAAGTCTTTCCAGCACCAAATCCCAAATGTTTTCAATCAAAACTATAGGGGAACCCTGATTAATTAATATGGATGCGCTCTGGGTTGGGGAGAGCAAAGGAAACCCCCCTTAAGTCACTGCTTTTCCTTTGTCAGGAGACCCCAAACCTCCCACCCCAGTCACCCAGGAACAACTTGAACATCAGCTGTCACAGTAAGTTAAATAAAAGTTGTCCAGAAAAACACCCCAGCAGTGAGCTTCATTTACATTGCACACAGGAGGCCAGCCACCTGGCTTCTCCTTTTTCAATTACCCTCCTTTACATAGAGTTGCCAGGAGGAATCTAATTTTGCCTTCAATCATTTTCCCCATTACTTTTATTTAGGAAAATAAATAACTATCCCTTGTGCAGTGTACTCAAGTTGAAATTGTAGAATCACTACCCAATGGAGACAGAAAATATTTGGGTTCTTCAAACCCATTTACATTTCTTAGAGTTCTTGTTTTTGTGTTTAATATCAACTTTAATAAGCAACAGTTGTTTTCAATATTTGGTTCTCATTGCTAGTTCTTTCTTGTGAGGGAGGGCCAAAAAAAACCTGTGACTTTTGGCCCCTCTCATGAATCACCCAAAGCTAAGAATGGGTGTAGCCGGTCTAGTGGTCTCAATCCTGCTGACCACTGATTCCCGAGCTGTTAGTTGTCATGTCCACTTGCATTCCAGTTACCTGAGAGAGGAAGTGCTGCGCTAAATGCACTTGGTGCCACCCCCACCTTAATTCCCCGCACCCGAACTCCATCAGAATCTCTAGAGTTTGAGCATTAGGATTTAGAACTTCCCTCAGGAGATTCCACAGAAACTTCTTCCAGAAGGCATGCCATGAAAATAAGTGTTCTTGCTGATTATGCATAGCCAAGGTGCCAGGTGCTATGTTAAGCATTTTCCATATGCCAACTCAGTTATTTCTCACCAACACTCCTTCAAGGTGGCTCTGCCATACCTTTCTTTTTTTTTCTGAAGAGGAAACTGAGTTAGAATTCTAATAAGCTTTCCAAGATGATGTCATGTTTAGTAGCAGAGGTCAGAGTGGAACTGAGATCATTTGATTTCAGAGACCCCTATTGCCTCTACTTCTCTTTATCCTTCCTCACATAGTGGTCCTTTGGGGTGATGGTGGGTTTTTGTTGTTGTTTGCAGCTTTTGCTCAATGGGGAAGTGTTGGATGACAGATTTAGCTAATCTGGGAGCTTTGCTGTTTTGCCCACTCACAGCTTAGTCTATTTAAGCCAAGGTTCATTCTAATGAGACCTCTCTTCTATGTAAACACTGCTAGAGGGTGTGGCAATTACAGAAGTCACCTTGACTGAATAACTTCTGACTCATACATCTACTAAGACTTCTATGTTTTCTAGATTGGGCACAGCTCCTCTTTATACCCACTGCACCCAGTGTGGGATAGTTAGAATTTACCAGGAGACTAACACCCTGGCTACGTTGAGACTATCGGAAGACTATAGGAAGGATCATACTAGTTTGCTCTCAAGCAGGCGAGTGTGACCCTTTCAGTACACGAGAACAAGATACTCAGAGTCACCCTGGTGCAGATAATAAATAAGAAGGACCTTTGTGGGTACCATCTAGATTACATGAAGCTCATGAAATTAAGATGTATTACTTTCTATCAGCTCTCTCTCTCTCTCTCTAGTGTTTTACATAAGAGATAATCTCAGAAGAAGGAATTAGTCCTTGGCTTAACCTTTGTTTATACCTGTAATAGAGTGAGCACCACCCTTCTACAATCTTTGTTGACCCCCTCCCTGATACCTCCCTGACCCTCCCTGGATTACTTTGGTGTATATAAGGGGACTGACTTGCAGCCCCTTCACTTTTGGCTTTTTGCTCCTTGGCTTTTTGCTCCTTGGCTTTTTTTGCTCCTTCTTTTGGGTAGTACTCCTCTAGGATGAGATCCTCTCCCTTTGGTTGGAGACTCAGGCTCTTTTGTATGGTCTAAGTCCTGACCAGAGCTAGAGTTCTTTCATTATATTGGATTGCCAGTGGTAGAGCTTTTGTACTATTAAAAGCCTTTTTTGGAACTGCATCGGACTTGTGAGTTTTCATTTGTGCCCCCAGCGTCCTCGGAGGTAGAAGAGAACTTCTGTCCTGACACTGTCGGGAATCCCGGCGGCATCCCCGTTAGGGGAGGACATGCTTTGGATGCAAGAAACTAAGATTCCACTTCATGGGGTCCCCTGAGCACTATAAGGAGATGCCCTCAAGTACAGAGCTGGAAGTAGCCTCTGAACATGGCCCCATGATGTCCAAAAACAAAACAATAGCAAAAGTGTAAATTCTAGGGCCGAAATCCCAGTTTCTAATTCAGTGAATCTTGGAGAGAGGATCTCCATCACCTGCTGGGCTTAACAAGAGTCCTGGAGGAATATTTCCTGATTCCCACAATTTTTGGTTTGTTTAGTTTTTAGGGCTATACGTGGTAGTCCTCAGAGATTCCCCATACTCTGTGCTTAGGTGTCACTCCTGGTGGTGATCAGGTGACTGTTGAGGAGCCACTGTCCACAACAGTATTAGGACAGAAGTTCTCTTCTACCTCTGAGGCAGCTGGGGAATGATTGAAAACTCATGAGTCCAGCACAGATCCAAAAAAGGCTTTTAATAGTACAAAAAGCTCTAGCACCGCAATCCAATATAATGGAAGACCTCTAGCTCTGGTCAGAACTTAGACCATACATGAGGGCCCAAGTGTCCCTACTAAAGAGGGTCCCACCAGAGAGGAGTCCCACCAAAAAGAGGTCCCACCAAAGAGGAGGGCAGTACCTAAAATCAGTCCCCCTATATACACAAAAGTAGTCCTATCTTCAGGGAGGGTCCTGTCAACAAAGAGCCCTAAACAGCTTCTAGATAGTAGAAGAGTGTAGAAGGGTGGTGCAACAGCTACTAGGAGGTCTAAACAAAGGATTATGCCAAAGACTAATCCCTTCTGAGATTATCTCTTATGTAAAACAATGGAGAGAGAGGGGGAGGGTGGCATAAATTAATATATCTTAATTTCATGGGCTTCATGTAATCTAAATGGTACCCACAAGGTACACTTTTGCTATTGTTTTTGTTTTATTATCTGCACCAGGGTTATTCTGAGTATCTTGTTCTCAGTATGCTGAGAGGGTCACACCTTCTTGAGGACAAACTAGACTGATCCTTCCTATAATCTTAAACAATAGTCTTAACGTAGCCAGGTGGTAGTCTTCTGGTAAATTCTAACTGTCCCAAGCTGGGTGCAGTGGGTATAAAGAGGAGCTGTACCCAATCTAGATAACATAGAAGGCTTAGTAGGTGCATAATAATGTCAGAAGCTACTCATTCAGAGTCAAGGTGACTTCTGTAACTGCCACACCCTTCATCAGTGTTTACATAGAAGAGAAGTCTCATTAGTATGAATCCTGGCTTAAAAACATGTAACTAGATTAAGGTATGAGTGGATAAAACAGCAAAGCTCCCAAGCTAGCTAGGCCTGTCATCCAACAGGTGACTCTTTGTGGTGCTGAGGGTTAAACATGATTCGGCCACAAACAAGGCAAGTGCCTTATCCATTGCACTATGTTTCAGGCCCAACATTAGGTTTTTCCATCAGACACGCTACTCACATCCATTTTCCTCCCACCATACAGTAGTTCCCTCACTTCAAGACCACAGACTTACTGAACACCCCTCTCTCCTACGTTGTCGGATTTCTCCTCTTTACTCCCTTTCCTTATGAATGTGCTCAAGGCAACCCCAGCTTGCAAGGCAAGACAAAGAATAAACAGCCACATCACAACCTCACGTTATTCATGCCTTTCATCTCTTTCCTTACCTATCAAGTCAAATGTTTTGTTCACAATTGGCTTTGTTCACCTTTGCCATCTACAACCCCTGCCCGACCTGCAAAATTATCCACAAATCCTCAGCTCTGTGTTCGGGCTCAGCCCATCACCATTCCTTTGTCTAGGGTCAAGGCCTCTAATGATGACCTTATAACTGCACAGACCCACAGAGATACTTTCTGTACCTCTTTATCCGTCCTTCCCAAGCTTACTTTATATTTTATTATTATTATCATCATCATCATCATCATCATCATCGTCATCATCATTATCTGTTGGCAGCTTCATCATCTAGTCCCCCACATCCAAAAACTGAGTCCTCAACTCCACCCACTTTTACCTCCATGTTAAATTCCAGCATAGAGCTTTCCAGAAAATGCCTCCTGAACATCTTACTATCTTCCTGTTCATCATTGATTTGCTCGAGCGGGCACCATTAACATCCCCATATGTCCTGCCTCATGCAAGTAGAGCCCAAGGGCACCTGCTTGCTCCAGGATCATAAAGAGCCTCAAACCATTCCATCAGGTCATGGGAATGATGTATATAATTGTTACTGGGATTTGGCATATCAAATATGACACAGGTAGCTTGCCAGGCTCTGCTGTGCAGGTAGCATACTCTTGTAGTCACCTCTAAATCCAACATTTATTGATGAACTGCCCAGCCTTTCGGCGGAGTGAGCCTGGTTGTAATAGGCTGATCTGCTGGATGGAGTTCTGGCGAGGGGGAAGTCCGGATATGGAAAATGGAGGCCCTCATGGAGTGGGGGGGTAATCCAGCTTGTTGCAAGGCTCTGCTGGGGTGGCAGACCAGGGCTAGAACCCCATCATCCCTCCCGGGCGCCTTGTGAGCAACTGGGCAAAGGGAGAGCCAGTAGTAGCTCTGCCCCCATGTCTGTGAGTCTCTGGATCAGCATACCTGGGCCGGATTTAAAAAGATTGCTGCAGGGTGGATCTCGATGAGCCAAGCTGTGATAGGCAGGTCTACAGGGTGGAGATCTGATGAGGGGGAAGTCCGGATGTGGAAAATGGAGGCCCTCATGGAGTGGGGGTCGTCTGGCCTGTTGTGAGGTCTCTGCTGGTGTGGCAGGCCAGGACTAGAACCCGCCATCCCTGTGGGAGCCTTGTGAGTGGCTGGGCACAGGGGAGAGTCAGTAGCAGCTCCCGCCCCATGTCTGTGAGTCTCTTTCACCTGCTTGAGAGCAAGATGTGAGAACATCTTACTGTCTTTATTAATTTGGCTTGCACACAGCCTCAGAACTGTTCTTACTGGCTCCAGTTCTTCTTGCCTATTTTGTCTTTACTGTGTCACATTCGATCTTGAAAGAAATAATGATGACAGTAGCACACTTTTGTTGGATGGATGGTCTGGTCACATTGGCTTCAAGACACTATTTCATCCATATGCTTCCACCATTCTATTCCCTGACCATCCACCCTTGTTACCATCAACTGCTACTCATTCCTTCAAGCTGCTAGTATTTTCAATTTGCATTACAGATTCTTTAAGGTAATACCTTGTTTCTTCTTCATTTGGCTGATGCTGCCTCATTTTAAAAGTCTAGTTAGAGTCTATCTTTTTCTTCAAAAACCCTAATTTCTCCAAACAGATACTAAGCTATTTATACTTTCACTGATCCAGAATTCGATTTGCTTCCTAATAATGCATGCACCCAATATGTTCTAATTATCTTTTAATATATAGGCCTATTTCCTCAGCTGAGAGTATGGGACAAAAACCACTGATTTTTCTGATAGCTTTGTATCCCCAGAGTCTGTACATATTAGAGAGTCACCTTTCTCTAACAGATGGCCACTGTTCTGGGCATTCAGAGCTCAGAAAAATGTTATGGCTCATTATTTCCTTAAGGCCCTTTGGAATGGACTCTAGAATTCAATGATTTTATCTTTTAGGGACTCTTGAATATTCCAAGGCCAGTAATTGGTGGTAAGTTGAGGTACTGGACCTCAGATTAGGAGGATCAATTATCCAGGCAAACTATTCGTCCAGCTTTCATTCCAAGAGAACAGTCAGGAAAGTTGGGTGCAGGCAATCTTTCCCTCTATGAGGTGCCCCTTACTGCCAGTCCCTTTGAAGCCTGCCCTCGAAGTCCAGGACGTGTTCACTGCAATTATTTGAATTTTTTGACCTGCTTTCTTCCAAAAAGGCAAATTCCATTTTTTTTCTCTAAATATCCAGATTATTTGCTTTGTAGACTTCACCCAGGAACTGCTAACCCACATGCCTCCAGGCACCACCACACAACCAGAAAACAGTGGATGGTGTCAAAACTATTGCCTTTTTCTCCTTCCTTCCTTCCTTCCTTCCTTCCTTCCTTCCTTCCTTCCTTCCTTCCTTCCCTTCCTTCCTTCCTTCCTTCCTTCCTTCCCTTCCCTTCCTTCCTTCCTTCCTTCCTTCCTCCCTCCCTCCCCTCCCTCCCTCCCTTCTTTCCTTCCTCCCTCCCTCCTCTTCCTTCTTTCCTTCCTTCCTTCCTTCCTTCCTTCCTTCCTTCCCTTCCTTCCTTCCTTCTCTCCCTCCCCTCCCTCCCTCCCTCCCTCCCTCCCTCCTTTCCTTCCCTTCCTTCCTTCCTTCCTTCCTTCATTCTCTCTCCCTCCCTTCCTCCCTTCCTCCCTCCCCTCCCTCCCTCCCTCCTTTCCTTCCTTCCTTCCTTCCTTCCTTCCTTCCTTCTCTCCTCCCTCCCTTCCTCCCCCCCTTCCTTCTTTCCTTCCTTCTTCTTTCCTTCCTTCCTCCCTCCCTCCCTCCCTTCCTTCTTTCCTTCCTTCCTTCCTTCTCTCCCTCCCTCCCTCCTCCTCCCTCCCTCCTTCCTTCCCTTCCTTCCCCCTCCCTCCCTCCCTCCCTTCCTTCTTTCCTTCCTCCCTCCCTCCCTTCCTTCCTTCCTGCCTTCCTTCCTTCCTTCCTTCCTTCATTCCTTCCTTCCTTCCTTCCTTCCCTCCTCCCTCCCTCCCTCCTTCCTTCTTTTCTTCCTTCCTCCCTCCCTTCCTTCTTTCCTTTCTTCCTTCCTTCCTTCCTTCTTTCCTTCCTTCCTTCCTCCCTCCCTCCTCCCTTCCTTCTTTCCTTCCTTCCTTCCTTCCTTCCTTCTCTCCCTCCCTTCCTCCCTCCCTCCCTACTTTCCTTCCTTCCTTCCTTCCCTCCCTCCCTCCCTCCCTCCCTTCCTTCCTTCCTTCCTTCCTTCCTTTCCCTCCCTTCCTTCCATCCTTCCCTCCCTCCCTCCCTTCCCTTCCTTCCTTCCCCTTCCTTCCTTCCTTCCTTCCTTCCCCATCCTTTTTTATATGTTATAATGTACCCTCTCTAAATATGATAATAGTGGGGACATTTCTGCCCAAGGGGAAGTCAAAGGAAAACAGAGATATTCACAGGTAGAGAAGACAAGGCCAATCAAAGACAAGTCTGACTGAGATCTCATACAGAGATAAAAAACTGAATGCTCTCAGCACACAATGTGACAGTGGGGTTGGTTTTCAAGGGAAAGAAAATCCTGGGTCTGTTTGTCCCTGTGAAAAAATGCTTGTGTTTCCCACACAGGAACTCCAGGACTTGGCTTGGCTCTTGCTTGACTTCTAAGTCTGGTTTTACAATTTGTGTGACTTGGAAATCATACTAATAAGTGGTTTGTGAAAAACCTTTTTTATATTGAATCAGATATACACTTAGAAAATTGTTTAAGATTGTGCTTCAGTCATACAGTGTTCCAATACTTATTCCTTCACAGGCTACATTTTCTAACACCAATGTCCAGTTTCCCTCTGGCTTCCCACACCACCTCAGACTATTCTTAATAAAGCTGGATGTCACGGAGGTTCTTGAAAACAGGACACGCTGATCCCTTTCTTGGTCCTTTTTCTCCATCCTCTGCACTTTTGTTTCTATGAATGAAGAATAATACTGAGCTTCCTCTTGGTCTAGAGTTCTGTGCTATCTCTCAGATGTGTTATTTTCAGATTCTCAGTGCTGAATTGTGCCCATAGTAATCTAAATGATACTTCCTAGCAGCTTGGGGCTCTGCTTGGAATTTATTAAATGAATAAATGTTTTCATGAGAAAAATGCATTACCCAAACTTTTCCCATTCTTTCTCCCTCTCTCCTCTCTCTCTCTCACCCCCATTCGCCTATTCCCTGTCCCCTTCTCCTTCTCACCCCTCACTTTCTCTCTTCTCCCCAAGAACTTGTGCCAAGTGATGTGTCAAACAGTTTTCTATGGCAGAGATTGTTGGCTACCTACCCAATATTTATTCTCTCTCTTCCCTTGATATCAAAACACTGAAGTACCCAGGTTAACACACACACACACACACACACACACACACATACACACACACACACCACACTTCTAAGCTTCTCTTGGAGACAATTTCTACTGTATTTACACAGAAGTAGTTGGCTAAGACTCCCAAAAGGGGTCAGGATTGATCACAGAGCCAGTCCTAAGCCCTGAGTACTACTGGGTGCCCCGCCTCCTAGAAATGTATATGTGGGCCGGAAAGATAGTACAGCAGATTTGCCATGCCCGTTGCTGACCTGGGTTTGATCCCTTGCATCCGATATCATCCCCAGCACAATGCCAGGAAGAATTCCTGGTAGATATTCAGTTTATCTTGAAAAAAGTTGATATACCGGTGAATGTCATTCTCATTGCTGTTTCACCTGGAGCAATGCTTTATTTACCACATTATTTTTTCAAGAACTATATTTGTGTCCAGCTTTTATGACAAGTAGACATTCTTCTATGAAGTTAGCATATTTTGTAAATGCAGTCTAGTTTCCTGTAACATTTATTGGTCTGTCTTTGTATTCTCTAAGGAGCTTTTCTTTGGAAATGCTTTGTATAAAATTGTTAGTACAGATTGTGGGAAAAGCCTACCCTAATAAATAGTCAAATATAGATATTGAGCACAGGCTTTAAGTTAGAAAATTACATTCCAGTCAAGGTTCAGGAACTCTTCAAGTCTGTGTTTGTGGGCAAGCTACTTAAACAGCTTCCTTCTATAAAATGGGGTTAAAACTCCCCTTTGTACAAGGATTATAGGAGGGATGTGCGAAAAACGTTTGACTTAGTCTGCAGTTCACAGTGCAGATTTTAAAATATAAGAGTGGGGATTAATAGACATTAAAGTACTTGACTTACAGGATACCGTACCCGATATGCTCCCCAGGACTGCATTGGTCCCCAAGTGTTGCAGGACACCTAAAAGCCTAGGCCTCTGCATCTGTCCTGGATTGCCTCCTGCCGGTCACTTCATAGATAGGGGGATAGTCTGAATGTTGCAGTCTTATCTGACCATGTATTCTGTACTGGCTGGTACAAATATTCTCTCATGCTACCACAACCATCGTGGGACTAGCTAGATCTTACCAGCATATTTGCCTGGCCACATTGGATCTCTAAGTAATTAAACCAGAGAGAAATGCTGTTTGCCTCCAAGCAAGCAAGCATGGCTCCCTGATAACTCAAAGGCAACTAAAATACAAAACTACCATGAAGTAGACGAGACTCTTGTGAAGGCTTGGAGAAATATTTAACTGGCATTAGTATTAGTCTTTGGTACAGAGACATGCTATCTCAGAAACCCCCTTCTCTGGAATAAAGGCAATTCCAGGCAGATCTTGGTTTAAGATATTAGGTGAGGTGCTGGGAGAAATTACCTGAGGACATTTGATCCTTACTGCCAGGGGAAGTTACATTTGGTTTGTAGCTTCTCCCAGCTCTGCTCGGAGGCTTTTAATTAGTTCTGGGTCCTTGTAAACAACCAGATGGTCTCCTGAAGTTGCTACATTCTATGGAGCTGTTTTCCTGTTTTCATGTCTAGATAGCCCACCCCAGAATGGGCTGGGCTGGGGAGTTTGGGTGGATTTCTAGCAATAAAATAAGCTGCAAGAAGAAAGAAGCTCTCTTTTTCCCCCCCTTTTGCCATTTCGGCTTCCCTTGGTGTTTTGCTTCTCCATCCTTTCCATACTCTGTTGGGCCTCAACACGTGGTGGGAGCCATCTTGGCCTACACCTGGCTGGGGCCTAGCTGGGAACCCAGAGTCCAGAGGTTTTCCCTACTCTTGGATTGTATATTGATCCTGTGATAGTAAAGCCCTTTTTAAAACTTCATCGGGTTCCTGAGTCTTCATCCATTCCCCGCCAGCTTCGGAGGTAGAAGGGAACTCGCTTCCCAGCACTGTCGGGACCCTGGTGGCGCTCCCGACACCCAAGTATTGTTGAGTTTTAGGATTTGCAATGCCCCATATCTTTCACAGAAAATAAAATGCAAAGAAAAAAACAGCTGATTCTAAGTGTTTATCTCCCAACTACAGTAAAATTATCCGAGGGCAGGATTTTTCTCTAAATCTCCATAGTATGGAACAGGGGAAATGCCCAGTTAAAGGATCAGTCTGAGGGAGGTGAGATCGTAGAGAAGTTTCTGGTCTCCAAACTAAGAGATTTTGATGGGCATGGCCCCTGGTGTGGCAGTGGAAGGAAGAGAGCAGGAGTGTTATTTGGCCGGACTGTAAATTGACATTATTGTCATCCGCTAGGGCCCAGCTGGCCCAGTAACCCTCACACAATATATGTAAGTGTCATCTCTCTGTGATCACACATCCTAGAGTGTGAGGTATCTGATCAGCATGATCGTAGGAACTTGTTACTGTTCTGATCTGAGCTGGAGAGGTCTCACTTATTACAAAGCTAAAAACAGTATATATATTCACTGGGTAGTTTTGTTATATATATATATATATATATATATATATAATATATATTATATACATAATATAATATATAATATATATTATATAATAGATAATGGATAATTTAATACATGCTGTATATTATATATGTTATATATCCAGTTAATTTTATATATGCATATGTAATATATATATATATATATATATATATATATATAATTGTGTGTATTTAGCATTAATCAGCTCTCCCTGTGCTTGGCTGATTGTGAGGCGCCCAGGAGAGAGGGTGATATAGGGAGATATAGTAGTAGATGGGGTTCTGTAGAACTTCATAAAATTGTTGGCAGTATTTTAACTTTAGTGTATGTTTATTTTTGAGCCACAGCCATTGTCCTTAGAGCTTACTCCTAACTCAAGGCTCAAGGATCACTCCTGCTGGGCTGTGGGAACCTTATGGTGTACCAGGATTTGAGCCTGGATCCACCACATGCAAGGCAAGCAGGCTACCTGCTGTATTATGTCTTTGTTCCAACTTCATAAATTTTAATATATTTACTGTCGGTATATCAGGAAAGTTTCATCCCAATTTTGAGAAAATACCTGTTTTTATTGACACAATTAATTAATTTTTATAAATTATTCTAGCCAAAGGAAACATTTCATCTGTTAAAATGATATCAGGCTGTGTACAAGTAAACCAGGATTTTTCCTCCAGCCCTTGAAGGATCTGGATTACAAATGCAGTTGGTAATGTAGTTGTCATAAATGTGCTTTGAAATGGCATTAACTGATTGCTCCTATCACATCAACAACCTAAGTTAAAAGTCCCTAAGGTGGTTTCACTTTAAAAGCATAGCTTGTTGCAGGAATGACAAAAAAGCAGCACTTGCTGATTAAATTTAAATTTACTGTAGGAACAGGGCTGAAATTCAACCTCCCTGGGCTCCATGGAAGAAATAAAACGTTGAGAAAATGTTCCTCTAAAGATCAGACCACAATTGGGGCTTTCTAAATCAGCACCTCCTTTTGCTCAGAACAACCAGGCCAGGTATCCAATCCTTTCGCTTCCCCAAATTCTAAATTTTGCTGAGAACTTTAAAATTTTCAATGAACTTGATCATCATTAGTTTTTTCCAGAGACATATATGGGGTCCACGAAAAGGATTCAACAGAACTTTTAAATGCCAAGGATGTATTTGAACAGCCATCTCCAACTAGACCAGCTGGCCTAAATTAACAGGTCCCCTGAGCTGGTAGCCTCCCTCATTATTTAACTTGGGGCTCCTCCGGCTAGATTAGACCGTGCTGGGCAGTTTCCTCTAAAGAGCTGGGCATAGAGCAGTTCAAGGGTCACTGGCCTTACCCGTTCTCTACCCCTGGGAGGTATTGTCCATCTGAGCCTGTACAGGCCAACTCCCCACGCGGTGCTCAGTACTCCGCCCTTTCCCAGCGAGGGCGGAGGGACCCGTCCCAAGTGCGTGGGGAGGGACCCCGCCTGCAGCCGGGTATTAATAGAGAGCCCTGGGCAGCGGGTGGCTGGCACAGAAGCTGAGAAAGCAGCCCGTGCACCCTGCCCCTCCCCACCCCGCCTTCTTCGCTGCGGGCGTGCGTGCGCCCAGTGGCTGCACCTGTGGGTCCCCCAGGGGGGGGGCGCTGCCTCCGTAAACCACAGCCGCGCCCAGACTGCGGGAGCCGCCCGTGGGGGCAGCCAGGCGAGGGGGAGCAGCGATGAGCAGCGACCCGGACCGCGAGTGCCCGGAGGACGGTAACGAGTTGTCTTGGGCGCGGCTGCAGCTTGTACCCTGGGCCGCGCCTCCTCCTTGCTTTGACTCTCCCAGGAGCTGGTGGGCGTGGGGGAGGAGGGCTGGAAGGAGGTTCTCGGCCCCTCTGCTGGGGATGGGTCGGAAGTGGAAGTTGTCATCTTTGCGGAATGGTTGCATCCTACCCTCAAGTTTTCATGAAGCATCTGGGCAGTGCTCGGAGCATGATGGGGCACCGAGATGCCGCGGAACGAGGCATCTTTGGGTATCACCGCGGGCGCGTTGCTGGGGATCCCCGGGCCGCATGCACGTGCCTGCCTTAAAAGAAAGAGGATATTTGCTTCTGTGCAAGTTCGGTGCATCCTCCTTCTGCCCCGTTCTCCCCCGCGATCCGACCAGCAGGTTTGGTTAAAAGGCGGCCACACGCTAGTGAGGGAAACGAATGTTCTAAGTCAGAGACCCGCGTGTTAGTTGTGTGAAGAAGCTTCCAGCAGAACGTCCCCAACCGGTGCTTGACTGGTAATTCAGGGGTCTTAGAGTTACCCTGTAAACCTCAGTCCTCGGCTTTCAGGGCTTTGATAGTTACCCCGGCGCCGTTTCACGTCAACCTTCACCTCCACCTGAGGATGCTTTACTGAGGATGTTGCAGGGAACCCCTGACTTTGCATTTTAATAAAAAGGGTCCTTGTTATTGACATTCGCGTCTTTGCACTAACTAGTTGTTGACCTTTTTAGGAGGAGCATTCCGGCAGGAATAACTCCTCTTTGCAGCAGGACCTCATTGGGTGGGGCTGAACCAGGGTTAATGAAGTCTTGTTAAGTCGGAATTGTCTGGGCGCTGGGCCCGCGGGGGGTTTCAGATACATTGACTGGCTCCCTTGCGTTTCCCTTGGCAGGGAGGGGATTTTCCTCCTCAGTTTTAGTAAGGCTAGAGCCACTGCGCTGAAAGACAAACTTCATTCCTTCCTTTTCTGGTTCGAAGAAGTTCCCAGCACAATTGCCCTAGAATTCTCTTTTAGAATATGTAATAAATATTATATATTATAACCTCAGTTACAGAACTAGTATTTTCATTTTAGGGCATAAAAATCTGGCATTTTAAATTGGTGGCAACCGCTGTTTATAAAAAGACTACTTTTGTGTTTCAAAGGCCAGCCCACATGGAATCTAAGACATTTGACTGTGAAATCGGATTGAAAAGTATAAACTAGATTGTTGCCTTTTAAAAACACCCGAATAGGGCAAATGAAGCAAGGATGGGGAGAATAATTGTTGACTCCTGTTAGCCTTGCCCCATGCACTTGCTTCTGTCTGGTTTTGAACCTCCTGCTATAAAGGTGGATAGCTTTTAGAACTCTGATAGAAAATTAAAAACAATACAAGTATCTATTCTTTCTAAATTAAGCATATGTCCTTGTAAGTTGGCATGTCTGAAGCTTGTGATGATTTTCATAGCTGCTAGCCATGATTTGTGAAATGCAAAGTTCAGCTTTAAGTCTGAATTGCAGAAGGCAGGGGTTGCTTAGTTTGCTGTCTGGTTGGTTTTCCTGAAGCAAATGATCAGGTGATAGCATGTCTAATAGCGCCTAATTATGCCAAACGTTTGCTATGACAGCATAGAAGTGAACAGGATGTATATTTGTCAGACTTCATAAATTTCCAAGTATGTGACAAGATGTGTGAGATGACATTTGCTGGGTAGGCTGAGCCACGTGCCCGTGCTGAACTCTGTCATTGACTGCTACAGACATATAAGTTATGAAGAATGTCATAGCGAAACATGCTGCAGATTAAGAATTCTTAGTCTAGTCATGCTTAGATGTAATTTATGATCTTAATATAGTATATCCAAGGGAAGTTTAAGCAATTAATTTTACTAGGTTCAAATTTAAATTCCATTAAAAGTGAGGAATCCTTTGGACTCAGGTAACATTGCCCCCTTAAAATTTAATATAGTAGCATGAACCTTCTGTGTACCTCAGCGTGCAAAGCCAATGATTTCTGTTTTTGGGGGACACACCTGGCTGTGCTTAGGGAATTCTTCTGGTTCTGTGCTCAGGGGATCACACCTGGCAGGGCTCAGGGACAACATGTGGTACCAGGGCTGAACTCCAGTCAGCTGTGTGCAAGACAAATGCTTTACCTCTCTTTACTGTAACTCTAATCCTATCATTGTTTGGGGTTGATGGCATATGGGTTGGGGTGCCTGACCTCGGTCTGATGTATCCCCCCACTACATGGCCTTCCAGGCATCACTAGACGTAGTTTTTGAAGTCCCTGAGCACCACATGGGTGATCCTATGATCCCTTGTACTGTGAGGTCTGGGCTCCAGTCGTCCTTAGACCCAAGCATTGAAATGCTGGCCCAGGACCCATGAACCTTGCTTGGTAATTGCTTCCCCAAACAAAACCATTGTTTTGATGACTTTATTTTTTAACATTAAGCTTTATTTATTGTTGAAACACCTTTAAATGGAAGCAAATCTAAAATTTCAACAGGGGAATGTTGAAATTTTTATCCAGAAAAAATTAATATACGTGTGTGTGTGTGTGTGTGTAATTTAATGCTGTAATATAAATATGTATGCTATAGTATAAATGAAGTATTCAGGAACAAAATTTCTTCTTTGTTCTTTTTTCTTTTACTCTTTTCAACACCTCTTTTTCTTTCTCTCTCTCTTTATTTATTTTTTTGGCCACACCCAGTGGTGCTCTGGGCTTACTCCTGTTTCTGTCCTCAAGGAACAAAGAAGCACTCTGGTGATGTTAGGGGACCATACTCAGGGCATGGGATCAAACCCATAGCAGCCACATAGAAGGCAAGTAACCTTCCCATTGTATTGTCATCCCGGTTCCTCTCTACTCTTTTTGTTTCTCCTTTCATCATCTACTTATATCAAAGGAATCTCACCATGGCAAAGCATCACCCAGTGGAAGATTTCCTCCTTTGGAATTAGAAGTGCAAAAATATATTGAACCCTTCTTATCTGATTCCTATTACCAAATCGTTGGAAAGAGAATGGTTTATTTTCTTTCTTTCTCTTTTCTTTTTTTTTTTTTTTGAGAAAACTGGCTCTTGGTGTGTGACTGCTACCCCTCTACTGATTCTCCAATCCTCTCCCCCAACACCTAACTAAGCCTGGCCCATTCTGCCCCCTGCTGGGTCAGTAGTTGAATGTCAGCTGGTGGCTTGGAGCCTCTTCCTTAGCGCACCCTACCTCTTCAGGGACACTGAAAAAAAGCTAGAGAGGACCCTGAAATGGAACTAATTGAAACTAAGTTCTCTCCTCTTCCTTTTGGGGAAGGAGGGCTATGGATGTTGGAAATCCTAGAGGTGGCAGAGAGAGAGGGAACCACCCTTAGGGACCTTCTCTAACATCCCTTCTCTCACAGCAGGGTTATTGATACTAGGCCAAGGTGGCGCCTGGGTGCAGGGACACTCCGGTGTGATCATGGCTTTCTCAGTGCATAGGGGTGGGGACAGAGCAACAGGAAGGCTAACAAATGTACTAGCTCATCTACGTCCCGTTTGTCTGTCTCTAAATATATAGTTTAACTGTGGGTTTCATTTTCTCCATCTGTAAAGCAAGGATAAAACCATCCTCTGTTTAGAATTATTGTGAGGATTAGGAATAATGTACCGAGCATCTAGAAGGTAATAGGATCCCCATAAATTAATTTCTTATATTCAGAAAATGGGATCGAGAGGTTAATGAGGTAATTGAAAAATGTTAGCACTAGGCAACTTCACAGGGAGAGATTCTGGGCGGTCATTCATTCAAGTACACAATGCTAGCTGCTGAGCCCAATTTACATGTGTGATCAGCCACAGACACTGGGGATTTTTGACTGCTGCTGCTGTAACTTTGTAATTGGGGCTTTCATTTTTGAGAAACACTAAGGAGACATTTATTTATGTGGTAAAACAAGAGTTCTGGTGACTCATAGGAAGTGATTTTAGAAAGTGGTGGTCAGTGGTGTGGTAGAGTCACTCCCACAATGGACCTTAGGAATGTTCTTCTTAACCATGATTCTTATCAAATATAATTTGGTAATTCCTATATTACCCACATTTGTTGTTATATCTCTGTTTCTTGCATAAGGGCCAAGAGGTCATGGACTATATCTTTCATTTACTGCTTTCCCAGTATCTAGCAAAGTGCCTGGCACACAGTAGGTGCAAATAGTCAGCACACGTTTGCTAAATAAATGGAAGCGTCAGTGAATAGGAGAGTGACGGAAGGCAGTATTTCCATAGTATTTTCGTCTTCTTTACGTTTGCATGGAGGTTTTGACTTCACATTCATTTTTCCTTTGAAGGTTTGTTATAATAGTGAAATAAGTAGTGATATGTCAAACAATAGAGTAGTTTTGAAACTATCAAATGGAAACATCAAGCTAATAGCTGATTAAAAAATGACGGGATATATGGAAAATAGTATTGCAAAAGGATCTAGGTGACTAGATAATTAACAGGTTAATTGTGACTAAATTGTGAGGCTATGGAAATGCCTTACTTATTTTTTTCTTGTATTTCCTGATTCTTGTATAATAAATTGACTTCCTTCATAAAGAAGAAACACCGTTTGGGGTGTCTGTATTATTAAACATTTTCATAGGTCATTGTCTTTGGTAGCACACTGCCTAATGCTTGGTCACAGAATACTTAGTCTGTATTCTTAACTGATTTTCCAAATTTGTTTTCTTAACAGTTTTTGGAAAACTAACAATTTCCATTTCCCTTGTGTGTATAAAGTAACATAATTGATTTAAAAGAGATGAGCTATTCAAAAAGATATTCAAAGTACTAGAAACAGGTTCTTTTTTCTTTTTTGGGTCACACAAAGCAATGCTCAGGGGTTTCTCCTGGCTCTGCACTCAGGAATCACTCCTGGCGGTGCTTGGGGGACCATATGGGATGCCGGGGATCGAACTCAGGCCGGCATGGGCCAGCCGCATGCAAGGCAAATGCCTACCGGCTGGGCTATCCCTCCGGCTCCAGAAATAGTTTTTTTAGTGAAGCAAAATGATTTTGTTAAAACATTTACTTAGAGAAGTGTGTGTGGAAGGGGGTCGAGAAAGAGATGTGTGTGTTCAAGAAAGAGCATGGGCTTCTCTTATGGAAAAAAATCCTATATTAATTTTCAAACCCCATAATCATGCAAAATACATTGTTTTGTTACTCATCATAGCTAAACTACTACTTGACCTCCTCTCTGCCTTTGACTCTTTGTTATGTAAACATACAGTAACCTTTCATGAATTCCTAATTTGTAATAATCTGTAAGTGTTCCTCACTCTGAGGCATTTCCAAGATGTTGGTATCTTTGCTTTGTTAGCAGAGTTAGCTTGAAGCTTACAAAGAAACTTTATTAAGGTACATTGGAACTCTATCTCTCTCCTGCTCGCTCTCTCCATTTTTCTCTCACTGTCTCTTTCTTTCCAGTATTCATTCTTTAGGAATAGAGACATGAATGTCACTTGTCACTTGTCTTCCTGTTGTTCATAAGTTTGCTCGAGCAGATGCCAGTAACATCTCCATTCGTTGGGAATACGGTCCATTATTGTTACTGGTTTTGCCATATCGAATACACCACAGGTAGCTTGCCAGGCTCTGTCGTGGCTCTGGGTTCATCCCAGGGGACCCAGTCTTTTTCTGTGTCAGATCATCAACCAACCAGGGCCCACAGGGCAGAGCCCTGGGTGTAGACAAGCCTGTCGTGTCTGCCACCTGCTGATGCAGCTGGGCATCACAGCCATACCTGCAACTGAATGACCTTTAATTTGATAAGTTTATATGTTTTATTAAATTGTTCTGTTGCTTACATATTATCCCTTTGAATGCATATTTCTTTCCTTTCCCACCCCTCCCATCCCTGTCATGTGTTATTCCTGGCTCTCTGCTCAGAGATCACTTCTAGAGGATTCTGGACTTTCTGGGGTTCTGTGAATTGAAGCCTGATTGACTGTGTGCAAGGCAAATGCCTTACCTCCCTCCCATACTGTTTATCCTGTCCTGAATGTGTAATTTCTATCTTTTTCTTTGGGTTTCAGACTGAGTAATGATATTTCAGTTTCCTTTTCCAGGGCCCATCAGCTGTATCATCTTTCTCTTCCTCCCAGAGAACTTTTCAGTTTGAAGAACTTACCCTGCCTCTTCTTTGAGATGTTTCCCTCACTCACTGCATATCCCTGAGGCGCCTTGACTCCCATTAAGTCAGTCCTATAGTTCACCTTGTCAAGAAGCCCCCAATTTTGGTTTAGTCCATCCCACTGTGATAGGAAAGGTATGTAAAGAAAACACTACCTGAAATAAAATGATATCTCCAAAGTAAAACCTTGTGCATTAAATTTACCCCTGACACTCATGATGCCTACCCAGGGCTCTTTCCTCCCCTTCCTCCTTCCTTTCACAGTCAATTTCTAATGACTGATAAGAGACTCTAATTCTGTGAAAGTTGATTCTGTTATTTTGTTCACTAGATTTCCTTCCTTCCTTCCTTCCTTCCTTCCTTCCTTCCTTCCTTCCTTCCTTCCTTCCTTCCTTCCCTTCCTTCCTTCCTTCCTTCCTTCCTTCCTTCCTTCCTTCCTTCCTTCCTTCCTTCCTTCCTTCCTTCCTTCCTTCCTTCCTTCCTTTCTCTTTCTTCCTATCATTTTGTGAACCTGGAACTGCCATTTAGATGAAGAATGATGTCTGCCATGATTCTAAAATTTCCTAGACATGAGCCCCATTCTAGTCATAGTCCCTTTGCTTCTCTGTAAATAGCCATTACCTAACTTAATGGCAATTGATTCTTTTCACTTTTTATATTTAGCTCTCCAAATATGCACTCTGGTTATAGCAATTTAGTCTACAACTGTGAAAAAATAGTATCTTTGAATTATTGATTTACCCTCCCTACTCTTTTCTGTATTCTTATCATTTACCTATTCTTCAACCAGGCTCTTTGACTTCATAGACTCTCTACTCTTTGGATTCTGCTACTTGCATGTTTGTGGTCTGATGTTCTCCTCAATTTGCCATCTTTTGAACCCCTGTTTATACCACTTAGCCTTCTCCTCCCTGTACTGTGCAAGTGTTTATTAATAAGGTAAGCAGTTAGGTGACATAGTGAGCTGCTAAGCCATATCCTCGGGCACAATTCTCCAAAGTCTTCACATTCTCTGTCCATTTTATGGATCTTTATTTATTATCAGACCTGTTTTGTAAGCTCTGATTAGAATTAAATAAAATGATACTTGAACTTATCACTATGTATGCGTTATTTCATTGTATGTTCTTTGTATACATCAACTGCTGCTGTTAAGATGATGACTGTTAGGTGTGTGTGGGAAGTGGCAGGATACTTTAGGGGGTGCGGCTCCTATGGTACCCTCTCTGCTCTGTGCCAGTTTTTATCTACTGACCACCTGATGCCACCTGCCAACAACTTGAAGCTGTGGCCTTGCTTTTGGCAAGTATCGTTAGGGACCCAGAGTGTTCATTCAGCAGGATACCACACATCACCAGAATCCCAGAGTGCCACTGCAGCAGAGTTGTGGTGAGAAACAGGTTGCAGCGTGAATTACTGGCTCATTACTAAGTTTACATTCTCCTTCAATAGGCTAAAATAGCTCTGTGTTGACTATCAGAATACCCTCTCTCATAAAAGTGCCACTATCCTTTCCAAACTCCTTCTTCACTCTGCCACTGGCTTTTCTTGTGTTCACATTTTGCTCAGTGACTCAGTGTGCTTGTTTTTAGTGGGTTGGGTGGGTCCTCCTTACTTCTGCGGAACCCTTGCTATTGTGATCAGTGGTGAGGAGTCAGCACCTTCTGTGCGCTGCTTCCTTTAGGCATAGTTAGTTCTTTTGGCTCAATGACATTGCTCAGTGTAATCCATAAATTCCAGAAATAGCCCTGAAATTATTTTATCTATTAGACTTTTTATAATTAGGCAATCAAGTTTCTTATTGAGCTGTGTGTGTTTAGCTCCTCAAGCCTTACAATTTATTATGTTAATAAATTAACTATTAACTTTGCAATGGATTGGTTGAAAGTTGATGCTCACATTTCTTATTATTTTCAATATTAATAATTTGGTATCATTATAGGATCATTTTATAAGTTTTTATGTTCAACTCTTTTTTTTTGACCTATTTTCAGAACTTTCAGATGTTCTTCCATTTTTTTTTGATGTCTTAATTAATTTGAGGCAGTTAATTCTTTTTTTCTACTATTGGTAATGGTTATACTTTGGGTGCATCGAGTGTTTAGAAATAAAGTTTGTTTTGAAAAATATAAACCCTAATTAGCTAAATTATAGCCAATTGCAAAATTAAATATTTATTAGGAATCCATTCTGTTGAAAGCCATGTAAAATTCACATATAAGCCATGTATACATATGAAATTGGAACTGTAAGACTACCGAGATCACCTCGCGTCCACCGCACCAAGCCAAGGGCACGGCGACAGGAACAAAACCCAAACCTATAAGGCAGGAGGATACAACTGGTGATTTAAAGTGTAAAAATGGGTGGATAATGTATTTTCCCCTCGGGTTCTTCAACTTGTCTATATTTTTTGTAGTGACACAACATTGCATCTGACAGAAAATAATCTTAATTTATAGGGAAGAGGCTTGGAGGTGGGGTGTTTTGTTTAAATGTTTTTCTCATTCATCTTAGACCAGGCTTTCAAACTGTCTTTGTCTGGTCTAGTTTTCATCCGTTTACGCTGCCATGAATGTGATCTCTATTGTTAAATAAATCTTTGTCCTGGAATATAAATGTATCCCAGACAG
Source organism: Cryptotis parvus (assembly GCA_021461705.1). Lineage (NCBI taxonomy): Eukaryota > Metazoa > Chordata > Mammalia > Eulipotyphla > Soricidae > Cryptotis > Cryptotis parvus. The sequence goes on from JAJIBD010025118.1 coordinate 32,530, forward strand.
TCCCCTGTACTGAAACTTAGGTTGTTATTGTGTATATTTAATAAACAACAACATATAGAAAATATTTGGCTGAAAATAAATTAACATATAGGAGCAAAAAATTGGAACATTCAACGGTTCTACAAAATACATATATTTTTTTTGCTTTTTTGGGTCACACCCAGCAACGCTCTGGGGTTACTTTGGATCTGCACTCAGGGAATTACTCCTGGCGGTGCTCAGGTGACTGTATGGGATGCCAGGGATTGAACCCGGGCTGGCGCAGGCCGACCATGTGCAAGGCAAACGCCTACCTGCTACAAAATATTATAATGTTTTAAGGTGTAATACAGTATTGAATACTTGTCTTAGATTGCATCAGGTTTACCAAATCCTTTGAAAATCAATGACTGGAAATGTTTACTTTTTGACAAGACATCTTCTTGACTCACCTGTGCTTGGTCAAATCTGTTTTCTTTTAAAAAGAAATTTATTAAAACACTGTGGGTTTAAAAGCTGTTCACAATACAGCTGTTCCTGGCATTCAATGTCCTAACACCAATCCCGTTACCAGCATGACATTTCTTCGACCATTAGCAATATCATCACCAGCACCTTTCCCTCTCCCCCCACACTCTCCCCGCTGTCCAGTCTGCTCCCTTGCCAGGTACATTTATTTTATATTGCTTGTTACTACAAGATGGCCAGTGGAATTATCAAAAGATAATTTAGTAAAAGAAAATTTGTGAAAGTTGGTATAACTCACAATGGGGTTATTAAAATCATTGTCTGAGGATTTCTTGAGCTGCTGCTGTTGTTAGTTGAACAGTGAGAAGAAAAGGTTCTGAGCTTTGTTTAAAAAAGTCTAAAGCTTAGTTTCTGCCCAGACTAATAGTGATTGCAGTGAGACCCTTCCTGCCCCCATAGATCATTCCACATATTATATAATGGAGAAAGTAAGAAAAAATAATTCTAAGCCTCACAGGGTTTTATAAGAACTTTCAGAGTATGCCTGGTATATTGAAATGTTTCCTAGCCTCCACCCTTAATACACGTCTAACACATTGAACTATGTGGCTACCTATATATATGGAACACTCTGGGGAGTTTGTTTTGAAATGATGTTTAATTTAAGTAAATCCTCCAAAATAAGTCGCAAGTGCATTACACAGAGAGTCAGGAGACTTTTGCCCCTTCTCCTAAAGCAGTGTTTCTCAATCAGGTGCCGTATGCCCCTCTCATCCCCCAGAATGTTCCATGGGAGCCAAAGGTGAATTTCATAAACGAGCAGCCACAACTTGGGGCTAGAGGACCAGCCAGTAGGATTGTGGGTAGGGACCCACAGGAAATAAGACTGGAAGGGGCCACCATTAAAAATAGTTGAGGAATACCAAATTAGAGCAGCTAAAAAGGGATAGTAATGTTTTTTCTTCTTTTTATGTCACAAAGGAGCCCGTGGTAATGGCCATAGGCTCCTTTTGTTTCAGATGCTTGGAGTTGGCTCCTGGTGGTGCTGGAGAGACCAGACTGAGTCTAGGGCTTCATGCAAAGCAGAGGCAACAGTCCATTGAGCTATCTCCGCACCCCCAATTCATCTTTAAGCAGCAATTCTGTTTTATTTTATTTTTTTTGTCTCTCTTTCGCTTCTTTTTTTAAATTTTTTTATTATACCACCGTGAAACATACAATTACAAAGGTGTTCATAATTGGTTCTTGGTAATACAGTATTCCAGCACCCATCCCTCCACCAGTGCCCCATTTCTACCACCAATGTACCCCTCCCCCTCCCATCCCCCCACCCACCTTAATAGCAGGTACCCCAGTTTCCTCTCTTTCTCTCTCTATCTCTCTCTGTCTCTGCATCTCTCTCTCCCTCTTATTTTATACATTGTGACTAGCCCTGCAGATATTTAGAGTTTATCACTTAAGTCTCTTTGTGTATATTCAGTGGTGAGTTTTAATCTGCCATTACCATTTCCCATATTTATTAAAACACTGGTATCTATATCCTATTAATGAATGCAGTCATTCTATATCTGTCCTTTTTCCTTCTGACAAATTTCACTCAGCATGATAGACTCCATGTCCATCCATTTGCAGGTAAATTTCATAATTTCATCCTTTCTGACAGCCGCATAGTATTCCATAGTGTAGATGAACCACAGTTTCTTTTAGCCAGTCCTCTGTTCTCGGGCATTTAGGTTGTTTCCAGATTCTAGCTATAGTGAATAGTGCAGAGATGAATAAAGAAGTACAGATAGTGTTTCTGCTCTGTGTTTTTCGGTCTCTAGGGTATATTCCCAGGAGTGCTATTGCTGGATCAAATGGGAGCTCAATATCTAGCTTTCGGAGGAATGCCCATATTGTTTCCCAAAAGGGCTGGACCAGTCGGCACTCCCACCAGCAGTGGATGAGAGTCCCTTTTTCCCCACATCCACGCCAGCACCGGTTGTTCTTGCTGTTTTGGATGTGTGCCAGTCTCTGTGGGGTGAGATGGTACCTCATTGTTGTTTTGATTTGCATCTCCCTGATGATTAAAGATGAAGAACACTTTTTCATATGCCTTTTGGCCATTGAATTTCTTCTTTTTGAAGCTTTTGTTCATTTCTTCTCCCCCATTTTTTATGGGGTTGGCTGTTTTCTTCTTGTGGAGTGCTACCAGTGCCTGATATATTCTGGATATTAACCCCTTGTCAGATGGGTATTGGGTGAATATCCTTTCCCACTCTGTGGATTGTCTTTGTATCTTGGTCACCGTTTCTTTTGAGGTGCAGAAGCTTTCAATTTTATATAATCCCATTTGTTTATCTTTGCTTCCATTTGCTTGGTCAGTGGTGTGTCGTCTTTAAAGATACTTTCGTTTCGATGTCATAGAGCGTTTCTCCTATGTTTTCTTGATGTACCTTATAGATTCATGTCTGATATCGAGATCTAGAATCCATTTTGATCTGACTTTTGTGCATGGTGTTAGAAGGAGGTCTAAGTTCATTTTTTTAAGCAATTCTGTTTAAAAGATGATTTCTGCTGAGCACTGGAAAAGCACGATAGAGAATTCACAAAATAACAAAGTTTAAAACTGATGTTTGAAAAATTATACTAAATAATGTTAGTTGGGGCCAGAGCAATATTATAGCAGTTGGGGTGTTTGCCATGAACATGGGTGACCCATATTTGATCCCCAGCACCCATATGGTTCCTCAAGCACCGCCAGGAATAATTCTAAGTGCAGAGCCAGGGGTAACTACTGAGCATGGCTGTTTGTGACCCAAACAAACACACTTTTGATAGTTGAGCTAGGCGTCTTTCTTGAGTTTCTGCAGGGACTGAAACTCTCTCTGTTGAATTGGGGGAGCTGCAGCTGGTTTTACCAAATTGAATAATTTCAGCATTTTGTCATTGCTTTAATGACTGTCTTTGCAACAGACTCTGTGAACTTGCACAGGAAATGGATCATAAAGACCTTCAATGGGCTTTCACCTAATACTCACATGATGAATATAAAAATAAAATTCCCATGCAATGAAATTATCATAGAACTTGCATCCCCCTGGCCTAGCAGAACCTAAAAAATATTTTAAAATGTTATTAAAGCACTATGAAATAACAAAGCTATTCATAGTTGAACTTTAGATATACTGTGTTTTAGTACCAATTTCACCACTAGTGTTATCTCCCTTCCACCAGGGTGTTCAGGTTCCCTCCCTTCCTCTGCACCCCCAGCCCCAAGCACACTTTAGTTTGACTGTTGAAGTTTGGATGTTGTTTTCAGTGGTGTTGACTCTGTGGCCTGCATATTTAGTTGTACCTCTCCTTTGTGTTGCCAGTGTACTCAGATTCCCTTGACCTCTGCTCACCATTGTCTCTTATCTCTGGCGCTCTCTCACCACCTTAGTTTCTCTCTCCTTATAATCTGGGGTCAAGAGTGATCTAGGCATCTCCCCACTTTAAACCATTGGAATTCTTCATCCAAGTACTCTAAATACTACAGTCAGAGATATCATCCTGTGTTTTGTTCTTCTGGCTCACTTCATTTAGCTTGGTATACACTAGTTCTATCGTGTTGCAGCAAATTGCATAATTCCTTCATTCCTTATAACTTGTGTATATAGACCACATCTTGGTGATCCACTAATGTACCATTGGACATCCATCTTACCTTTTGTACTCAGTACTGCAGTGAATAATGATTTGCACATGTCTTTTTGAATAATGTTTTTGTGTCCTGGGGTAGATACACAAAAGTAGAATTGCTGAATTATATGGAAGGTCAATTCCTAATTATTGAATTATCTTCATACTGTTTTCCGAAAAGGTTGAACCAGACAATATTTCCACCAATAGTGGATGAGAGTTAGCAGGACTAGGTTTTAGTTCTAGGAATTTAATGCAAATCTCATGCATATGGTGTATGCATTTAACTGCATATCTTGGCCACTACATTTAAAGGGGTTAGACTACTGAGATTCTTATATCTAGTTTCTAGGGTGCTCTCTCTCTCTCTCTCTCTCTCTCTCTCTCTCTTTCTCTGTATCTCTCTTCCCTTAAAAACCAAATACTTAACATCTTTGTTTAACTTTTGAGAATAAATGTAACTCAGGAAGAAACCTAATCAAGGGATAAGACTTATGTACTAAAAATATAGATCACTGTCTTCCTGTTCATCATCAATTTGCTCGAGTGGGCACCAGTAACATCTCCATATGTCCTGTCTCATACTAGTAGAGCCCAAGGGCATCTGCTTGCTCCAGGAACATAAAGAGCCTCAAACCAATTATATTAGGTCATGGTAATGAGCTAATATAATTGTTACTGGTATTTGGCATATCAAATACGACACGGTTGGCTTACCAGGCTCTGCCGTGTGGGTGGCACACTCTTGTAGTCACCTGTCTTGTGTACTAAAAATATAGACATTACTGATAAAACTAAAAAAGGAATATAATTGAAAGTATTTTCCATGATCATAAACTAGAAGACTGAAAATATGTAAGTTATACTATGTGAGCAATAGATTCAACACACAATCCCTATTAACATTTTAGGCATAGTTTCTTCAGAAATAAGAACATTTCACCCTAAATTCATATATCTCAAGTAGCTAACACAAGTTTGTAAAAGATTAAAGTTGGACTCGCACATTCTGATATCAAACATATTGAAAAGCTACTATAATCATAGCAGCATGGTACTCACGTAAAGATGAACAAATCAACTACTGGTATGAGAGTGGAGAGCTATGAGCTAAATTCCCATATATAAGGTCAAATGATCTTTCACCTGAATGAGGGTGACAAGTGAAGAAAGACAAGTATTACCAAAAAATAGAATTGAGAAAATGATGTGCATATACAAAAGAATAAATATGGACCCAAATTTGAAAAACAAAAGCCTTTAAGGATAAAAAAGTTTAGAAAACATTTTTTTTTGCCACACCTGGTGGTGGTCAAGGATAACTCCTGGCTCTGTGCTCAGGGATCACTCTGGACCATGTGAGTGTCAGGGATTGCACCTGGGTTGGATGCTTGCAAGGCAAACAACTTACCTGCTATACTCTCACTCTGGCCTGAAAAATTAAAAAATGATTTTCAAACTTATCTGCTTCCCTGAACAAGTATAACCCTGGTATTGCCTATGTTAACATTGGTTGTATTACATTTATTAGAAGCTAAGATGTGTCACTTGTTTGCTTCTTTTATTTAATGATGTTACATCACTGTGCTTGAGTTCTTATATCTTTTTTATTTTATTGCTGTTTTCTTCATTCTGGTCTCTCATGAGTGTTAGCTGTTTTTTTCCTTATTATTCATGTTAGTAACTTTTTTCTCTTAGTTTTATTTCCCCCTTAGCTTTTGGGCCATATGTAGCAGTGCTCAGGAATCACACATGCAGTGTTTGGGGAAGCTTCTGTGGTGCTGGAACTTGATCCTAGGTCAGCTGAATGCAAAATAAATACTATACCTGCTCTGTGGTACCATTTTAAATCACCACTTGCCACTCTTCTCCAGTTTACTCTTTATATTAGGCGTCACCATTATTTTATCTTCTGGCTTTTTGACTCGGAGAAGGTTGAAATTGTGGTTGATGTAATAAGGCATATTGCGTGTGAATGAGATGTGAGGAGGTTTGCTAGACTCTTCTGCAAGTTAAGACATTGTCAGATCTCTAGCTTTTCTACTATTCTTGTTTACATTCTGGACATTTGATGTTGAAATATAAATTGCACACAAAGCATGTGCAAATAAAAATACATTTTATGCATAAAGACTTCCATAATTATAGCACATATTCATGAACTGAAGAAAGCTAAAACATTGATAAGATATACATTTGAATATGAAGTTGGTAGGTGAGTCTCAGTAGGAAGAATGCATAGCTTTTGTCTCTCTGTGTTGCTCTGGGAGGATGGCAGATGTCTAACCTTTGTAAAGGTTGTAAATACCTGCAGACTTTTCCTTCTTTGCTCTCTCAAACCATTGCTCTCATCAGAGCACCATTAGGAAAGTCCAAAATATTGCATAAAGGATGATGAACAACTATTCTTTACTCCTTTTCATAGTGCTTATCATTTTTAAGAGTTTTTCTGAAGTAAGATAAACATATGATAAAATTTTCCCTTTGAATATAATTTTAATTTTAGCAAATCTATTAAATTTATAGACCTTTGTACTCCTGACCACAAATGAATTGTAGGACATTTCCTTACGATTGATATTTTAAACACATAGATTATATGCATTTCTTCTGCAATTTATAAGTGCCTGCTTTTCTTATAAGCAAGGTATGAGAGAGAGATTATGATTGTAGCAAATAGAATTTAAAGGAAAGACAATTTCCGCTTCAATTTCAGTGGTCAAATAGAAATTACAAAGCAAAACAATTGATGTTTATAGTTTTGTAAACCAGGTTATTGCTTTGGAGTAGGTATTTATAAACTCCTTTATTTTACCTTTATTAAGTAATCCTAAAAATCATGCAGTTGATTCTTTTTGGTTGTGGAAGGGTGGCACATCCAGTGGTGTTCAGGGCTTGCTCCTGGCTCTGAGCTCAAGAATTTACTCCCATCAGTGCTTTGGGGGCCAACCATGTGGGATGCTGGAGATTGAACCTGGGTCAGCCACATGCATGGCAAGTGCCTGACCTACTCTACTACTGCTGTGGCCCAAACATGAAGTTTTTTACGTAGAATCATAGAGGATATTCTTTAGTATTTTTTATTTGATATTTGTTTATTCATGGATTGTTTCTGTTCCACATGCAGTGGTACTTGGTGACACTCCCAGCTCTGTGCTCTGTCATCACTCCACAGTAGGGCTTAGGTGACAAGTAGTGCCAGGGATCAAACCAGGTTTTCCTGCATGTGAAATATGAGCTCAGGTTCATCAAGCTATCTCCTGGCCCCTCTTATGTACTTTTACAGGTCATGTAGTAATATCGCTTGTATCACTTGTCTTCCCGTTGTTCATCGATTTGCTTGAGTGGGCATCAGTAATGTCTCCATTTGTTGAGAATACAATAATGGACCTCATAATGTAGTAAGATAGGATTAAAAATTCCACTTATAATACGATTCAGTAATGTGAAAGGAAGTAAAGCTTGAGATGAGAGAGGCAAGAGAAGAAGATAGTATCTTGTTCTGTCATTTCTTAGGATCCAGGCCAAGGAGTCAAGACCACAGATTATTTATATGGTTGTTTATGTAAGCACTGCAGGCAACAATGGAGATCTTTACCAGTTTCTCTAAGGGAGGGTGTTGGGGAACACCGCGGGGTCCCCGACAGTGTCAGAACAGAAGTTCTCTTCTACCTCCGAGGACGCCGGGAGAACAGATGAAAACTCACGAATCTGGTGCAGTTCCAAAAATGGCTTTTAATAGTACAAAAGCTCTTCCACAGCACTCCAATATAATGAACAAACTCTAGCTCTGGTCTGAATTTAGACCATACAAAAGAGTCTAAGTCTCCCACCAAAGAGAGAGGATCTCACCCGAGCTGAGTCCTACCCAGAAGGAGCAAAAGGCCAAAGAGCAAAAAGCCAAAAGCCAAAAGCTGAGGCCGAGGAGCCAAAAGCAGAAAGCTAAAAGGCCCAAAAGGCAAAGGTGAAGGGGCCTCAAGTCAGCCCCCTTATATACACCAAAGTAATCCAACCGGGAGTGGCATGTCAACAAAGAACTCTAAACAGAGTGTAGTGCCACACCCTATTGCAGGTATAAACAAAGGTTATACCAAGCTCTAATTCTTTTATACCAAGATTATCTCTTATGTAAAACACTGGAGAGAGAGAGAGGGCTGGTATAAAGTAATACATCTTAACTTCATGAGCTTCATGTAATCTAGATGGTACCCACAAGGTCCTTCTTATTATTATCTGCACCAGGGTGATTCTGAGTATCTTGTTCTCGTGTACTGAAAGGGTCACACTCGCCTGGAGTGAGAGCAAACTAGTATGATCCTTCCTATAATCTTAAATGATAGTCTCAATGTAGCCAGGGTGGCAGTCTCCTGGTAAATTCTAACTGTCCCACGCTGGGTACAGTGGGTATAAAGAGGAGCTGTGCCCAATCTAGAAAACATAGAAGTCTTAGTAGATGTATAAGTCAGAAGTTATTCAATCAAGGTGACTTCTGTAACTGCCACACCCTCTAGCAGTGTTTACATTGAAGAGAGGTCTCATTAGAATGAACCTTGACTTAAATCGATTAAGCTGGGAGTGTGCAAAACAACAAAACTCCCAGAATAGCTAAACCTGTCCTCCAACAGGGAGGGGGCTGTGTAACTCTTCAAAGCAAGTGATAGGTCATTTGAAGGAGAGGAATAGCCTGGGGCTTCAAGGGGCAAGACCCTCTTGGTCCAGCTGGATGAGCACTGTGTCTCCTCCCAAAGTCTGTCTCTGATAAGGATAAAGACAGGAGTGATGAAATAGATTTGTTCAAATAGGGAGCAGAAAACAGGTATGAGAGGACTAGAAGTTTCTTTCTTAAAAACCAAAGTGAGATTATTTCAGTCAGCAAGGATCCTTAGTATTTGGCCAAGATCAGTGAGAAGAGAGCTCAAACAAATATACTTCAGCCGTGACTTCTGCAAGCAAGAAAGGAACAAGGATCTAGTTAGACAAGAGAGTGTCCACAGACAAAGATCTCAGAGGATCCTCAAGGGATCATCAGCACTCCCACACCCACCCCCTGGCCAACTGTTCTGCCATTTTGAACCTGAGTAGCACATATGTGCTCCCCATACACCTAGAAATCATTAAAAGGAACATTAGTAAAAGAGCAAGTAGAAATCTGAGAGAGCAAGCATCTTACTTATTAAGAAAACATTGCCTAAAGGAATTGTTTAATTTATTGTATCTGATGAAATTTCAATCTGACTAGACTAAAGTAAATTTGGTTACCTCTTTCCAGCAGCTGAAACCATGGGAAAGATAAGATTAATTAGAGATCAAGATAAAGATGTATGTTTCTGGCACACCCGAGTGTTAGAAAGGCAATAGCATCACACATAGCCTTTATACAGACCACTGTGGCTAATTTTGCCACTGCCAATGATACCAGCACTTGAGGAGCTCTTGCTAAAGTAAATACATACAGTTACAGGTGGGTCTTCAATCTGTTGAAATGTCACTGGGTAAGTGAGGCTTGCTAGGTAAGTTTTCTATTATTTATTTTGAGTTTTAGGTAAACCCAATGGTGCTCAGGGCTTTACTTCTGTCTCTGTTCTCAGGGATCACTCCTGGGGGTGCTCAGAGGACCACCTGGGGTGCTGGGGACCGGACCCTTGTCAACTATATATATATGAAAAATGCTCTCTGTGCTGTACTGAATCTCTGGCCTCAGGCTTTTTTTTTTTTTTTTTGCTTTTTTGGGTCATACCGGCGTGCACAGGGGTTACTCCTGGCTCTGCACTCAGGAATTACTCCTGGTGGTGCTCGGGGACCATATGGGATGCCGGGGATCGAACCTGGGCCGGCATGGGCCAGCCGCGTGTAAGGCAAGCGCCCTACCGCTGGGCCATCACTCCGGCCCCTGGCCTCAGGCTTTTAAAAGACGAAAAAGCAATACCATCAAATGACAATTAATCATATTTTAATTTAAAGCAGAATGTTCCTACATTTATTTATGTCTGTAAAGCTTTTTTGAAATCAAATATCGAGAAGGATTTTCAGCCAGTCACTTTGCTGTGCTGAGAGTAGGCTGAAGGGACACCTGCTCATTTTCTCTGTCATTTCTTCACTGAGCTACCATCATGAATATACTTAAACATTTTTTGCAGAAAATTGATGAGGAGCACTTTTGGAAATGCTGGTATATGATTGATGCTAATTATATGACTAACGAAATTTAAGATGGGCTTCAGCCATAGAATTAGCGACTGCTAGAGCAACGCCTTGTCTTGTGGTGCAGCATTTCTTTCTGGGCATCATTTCCCCAGAGAGGTTAAAGCACCACTTGAAGCTACCCAGCTAGCTTGGGTTAGAATCCAGGTTGGACTGCACCATCTCAAATTTTAGACTGTTCTTTCTGGGAATATTATCATAGCAGGTAATTAAAAGTAAGAAATGAACCCTGCAAAAAATACTGTTTTGTTAGAGTTGGATTTTTCATCGGTTTCCACTCACATCCGAGATTTCTTGTTACTGTCCTAAGAATTTCAGCATTCTGAAGCTTCTTAATAGGAAATATTGCAGAGCAATTATTTTAATTTCTTTTTGTCAACAAGTCATAGTTAAATATTAAAATCTGTTTTTAGAGATTTAATTCCAGCATTGATAAATCTTAAATTTTCACAGTGCATTTTTTAACCTATTAAATATATTGCTAGATCTTCCCTTTGCATTTTTTTTCTGATAAGACTATTGCCATTTCTGCCCTCTGAATGCAATGTTATTTGATCTCCTAATAGTTTGTATTGACTTATAAAATCAATAGAGGCTTAGCTGGTATTTTATGACATACATGTTCTTTCAGATGCTATGCATGCCAAAGAATACACCTAAGGAACATGTTCCTTCATATGAATTTTTGTCACAGTATATTCTGTTATGGCATCACTCCGTTTCATTTCATGCCTAATTTGCATGAAGCAGTGATAGAAGAGAAAGAAAATCTATGAAAAATATTTGCTGGTGGCCTTATTTTTCAACTTGGCGGCCCAACAAAAGAGGATTTTAGAAACTAATTGTAGAACATAAGTATGATGACAGTTTTGCACAGAAATGTTCTATGCAACATGTCAGCTTAGCAGCTAATTGCTGTTTTATTGTTTCATGTGTGTTAGCCCAGTCTCCTCAATGAGAGATACTACACGGCTTCTTGGATAGAAAAGTTGTTGCAATCAATCATAGTTTGGCTATCAACTCTGAAGTTTACTGTATTGTCTCTGTGACCTCTACAAAGTTAATTAACCTCTCCGATACCCATTTTCATATTTAGAGTTGGTCATGGTATTAGAAGGTTCCTAAAAGATTGTACAGAAATGTGTAAGTGCCAAGTACAGTGTCTATTTCATTCGCAATCATTAGAGAATAGCAATTTGTTTCCATTTGGATTTCTGGAACAAGGCTCCAAATCAAGGACATGAGTGAGTCTAATGGCTACTTCTAAAGAGTTGGCCCCAGGAAGATGTTCAAGCTTAATGCATTACAAAGCAAGGTATCTCTGTGGTTACAAAGCATAAGTCTGTTAAGTAGCTTAGGGTATTTGTGAAGAATACATGTGTCAGAGTTGTGCTATATTAAGAGATTGAATATTCACACATTAATTTATATTATAGTTTGAGGGATACTGAGATACGGAGATTCAGTTTGCAGAACTCAATGTGTCATGGTAGGTGGGCATGGTAGTTTTGCTGCAGGGTGTAATGAAAATTACTTGGAAACTAGCTTGCACATGGACAGGGAACACAGAAGAGTCTATTTCATTTTTTCTACTTAGGGTTACATTTCCTTATTTAAGGACTTTTCTTCTTCCAGCTTCCATTCAAAGATGTGCTGAAACCACCTCATTTTAATTCATGAGTGTGTTAAAAAAAGTATTGTAAACCTGTTTTAAAGATCTTGACCATGGAAGGGGAGGGGGTTGCTGGTAAGTCTGAAGTTGGTAAATGCTAGGAGTCAGAAATAGGCCAGTGATACCAGTCTTTCCCTCATTAGCATACTACTGTCCCCATGTACTTTATTTTGGTAGCTAGAGAATGGGAGTTATCTGCATATCTTCAGGAATCAGACTTGAATTAAAATTTGAGCTCTAACAGCCTTTGAACTGAGTAGCTTTGTTTAAATTGCTTAATTTCTTGGTACCTTCACATCCTAATCTATAAAATAGATATGTATTTAACTTGGATAGCTCTGACAAAGATGAAATACAATATGTAAGCAACATTTTGGAATAAGGTATGTACTTTCATATTTTCTCTCTTTCCCTTTGCTCTTGTGATATCAGAGGTCATACTCCTCACTAGATTGCTCTTTTAAATCTGAAAAGACTGCACTGTGCTGAAAATAGTTCATCCGATGCAGCATCAGTCACAGTGTTAGTGCCATTGGAGATCAATCTGGGTATGTGGGTAGTGGCAGGGACTGAACTCATTGCCCCATGCATGCTACACAATGCTCTATCACTGAACCTCATAATTGACTCAAATAGGTATTTCTATTTTCTAGGGCCCTGCTGGATAGTAATCAGGTCTTTGTGTTCAAGTATTATTCAAGTATTATTCAAGTATTATTCCTAGTGGGATGCAGAGCACCCAGGGTTCTGCCCTGTGGGCCCTGGATGGTTGATGGTCTGACATAGTAAAAGACTGGCCCCCCCCAGGAATGAACCCAGAACCACGGCTGAGCCTGGCAAGCTATCCGTGGTGTATTCAATATGCCAAAACAGTAGCAATAATGAGCCTCATTCCCAGTAACACCTCCAATGGATGGAGATGTTACCGGCACCTGCTCGAGCAAATCAATGGACAATGGGAACACAAGTGACAAGTGACTCAGGGGAACCGTGTGTAGTGCTGGGCATCCAACCCAGATCAGCCACATGCAAGGTTACCTACCTCTATACTATGCTCCTGCCCTAGGTACTTTTATATATATATATATATATATATATATATATATATATATATATATATATATGTGTGTGTGTGTGTGTGTATATTTATGTATATGTATATATACTTTACGTATATGTATATGTATATATATAAATATATACATGTGGTTCACTACACTATGTTCCTGTCCTGAAATAGGTACTTTATATAATATAAAGTATATATATATACTTTATATATATAGTACCTATTTATATAAAGTACCTATTTATATATATAAAGTACCTTTATATATAGAATATGTATAACATGTAAGAAATGGCAAAAAAACCCACAAACTCATCTTCAGTGATCATTGCTGTTTACTTTTTTTATAGATAATCTCTAAAGGCTGGATTTAGAGGTGACTACAAGAGTATGCCACCCGCATAGCAGAGCCTGGCAAGCCTCCTGTGTCGTATTTGATATGCCAAATACCAGTAACAATTATAGACCTCATTCCCAATACCTGATTAATGGTTTGAGGCTCTTTATGTTCCTGGAGCAAGCGGATGCCCTTGGGCTCTACTAGCATGAGACAGGACATATGGAGATGTTACTGGTGCCTGCTCGAGCAAATCGATGATGAACAGGAAGACAGTGATACAGTGATATATATATATATATATATATATATATATATATATATATATATATATATATATAATATATATAGTACCTATTATTTCAGGGCAGGAGCATAGTATATATATGGTATAGTATAAATATATTTATATATAAATATATATATATTCATATAATATAATATATAAAATATAATATATATTATAATATAAAATATAATATAATATATATTATATAATATATATGTATATTATACCACTGACCTGCCCCTAGACGTGTTGCAGGTGTGACTGCAGTGCCTGGCTGCATTGAGAGGTGGCAGACAGGAGACAGGCTTGTCTATACCCACGGCTCTGCCCGTGGGCCCTGGTTGGTTGATGGTCTGAGATAGAAAAAAGACTGGGTGCCCTGGGATGAAACCAGAAGCACAGCAGACCCTAGCAAGCTACCCATGGTGTATTCGATATACCAAACACAGTAACAATGGACTTCATTCCCAATGAATGGAGACGTTACTGGCATTCACTTGAGCAAATCGATCATCAACAGGAAGACAAGTGGTACAAGACAAGTGGTTATACCACTGTGAAATATACAATTACAAAGATGTTCATGTTTGGGTTTCGGTTATACACTGTTCCAGCACCCATCACTCCACTAGTGCTCATTTCCCACAACCAAGACAATGTCCCCAACACCCCCACCCATGCCCTAGGCTGCTTTTATGGCAGGTTCTTTATCTCTTTTCTTTCTTTCTTTTCTTTCTTTCTTTCTTTCTTTCTTTCTTTCTTTCTTTCTTTCTTTCTTTCTTTCTTTCTTTCTTTCTTTCTTTCTTTCTTTCTTTCTTTCCTTCCTTCCTTCCTTCCTTCCTTCCTTCCTTCCTTCCTTCCTTCCTTCCTTCCTTCCTTCCTTCCTTCCTTCCTTCCTTCCTTCCTTCCTTCCTTCCTTCCTTCCTTCCTTCCTTCCTTCCTTCCTTCCTTCTTTCTTTTTCTCTCTCTCTCTTGCTCGCTCTCTTCCTTCTCTTACATATATTTTGCAATACATAAATTTAGAGGGTTACCTTATATATCAATAAATATATTGATATATAAATAAACGCTGGAGATCAGAGGTTACTACAAGAGTATGCCACCCACATGGCAGAGCCTCGAAAGCTACCTGTGTAATAGTTGATATGCCAAATACCAGTAACAATTATAGACCTCATTTCCATGAACTGATGGAATGGTTTGAGACTCGTTATGTTCCTGGAGCAAGCAGATGTCCTTGGACTCTACTAGCATGAGACAGGACATGGAAATGTTACTGATGCCCACTCGAGCAAATCGATGTTGAATGGGAAGACAGTGATACAGTGATACAGAGGTTACCTTGTGTATCCCTTCGCCTATATTCAATGCTCAGTTCTAGGCAGGTATTAATTATTTTTAATGATTATTAGCACACTGTGAAATAGGTTACTTTTTATAGAAACTGAACCTTATATGAGTGTGGGGAAAAGTGATGAAGGGAAAATTTCATAAAGGAAAATATGAAAATTTTATGAAATTTTCTTTCTTTCTCTCTCTCGCCTCACTCTCTTCCTTCTCTTACATGTATTTTGCAACACATACATTTAGAGGTTACCTTATATATCAATAAACATATTAATATATAAATAAATGCTGGAGATCAGAGGTGACTACAAGTGTATGCCACCCACACGGCAGAGCCTGGCAAGCTACCTGTGTAATAACAGCGGGTAGTGCATTTGCCTTGCACATGGCCCACCCAAGTTCAATCCCTAGCATCCCATATGGTCCCCCAGGCACTGCCAGGAGTGATTCCCGGAGCAAAGAGTCAGGAGTAACCCCTGAGAATTGCCTGGAGTGACACCCCCCCAAAAAAAGAAAAATTAGTCAATAAGAAGTTCTCTTTCCACATTCTCGGTCGAAGTCAGCCAGCATTTGTGCCACTTGGCTAATGTTTGGTGTTATTAGAACGATGTCATCAGCGAAGCGGAGGTGGTGTAGTTGCCGACCATCTGTCTTCACTCCCATTCCTTCCCATTCTAATTTTCGCATGATGTTCTCGAGGGTGGCGCTGAAGAGTTTTGGTGAAATGGTATCACCCTGTGAACCCCTCTTTTCACATTAATGATCACTTCTTTGTAGAATGGTGAGATCCTGGTGGTGAATCCGTAATATAGCTCACGAAGGATCTTGATGTATTGGGTTTGAACACCCTGTTTGGCTAGGGCTTCGATGACTGCTTCAGTCTCCACAGAATCAAAGGCTTTCTGTAAATCAATGAACGTGAGACAGAGCGGCATCTTGTACTCCCTACAAACCTCGATGAGCTTGGTTACTGTGTGGATATGGTTGATTGTGCTGAATCCTTTCCAGAAGCCTGCTTGCTCGCATGGTTTTCCTTCATCTAGTGTTCTGCTAATCCTGTTCAGGATGACTCGTGTAAACAGCTTGTAGATGACAGACAACAGGCAGATGGGGCGATAGTTGCTGATGTCGTGAATGTCTCCCTTCTTGAACAGTAGAACTGGATAGATAGGTCTACAGCTGAATCTAAAGAAAACAATGTTTATGAAGAATGAACTAGTTCTAGAGGCCCCATTCACTCTCAATGGAACAAACATCTCTGAATGCAGCAGTTATGTGCACCTAGGTCGAGAAATCAACATGATGAATGACCTAAAACCTGAGCTGCGCAGGAGGAAGAGAGTGTCATGGAATGCCTTCAAAGGCATTGAAGAAATAGCTAAAAGGACAAAGAACCTCCGGCTCCGGGCACATCTCTTTGACTCCTCTGTTCTCCCTGCATTAACATACGCCTCAGAGACCTTGGCCCTAGGAAAGCAGGATTAGAATGCTATTCGGGTCTCCCAGAGAGGAATCTAAAGAGCTATGCTTGGAATATCACGCCTCACTCAAGTGAGAGAAGGAATCGGAGTTCTGACCTCCGTTGCTATTCCAGAATCAGGGCGCTGTCTCGTTTGCCAAGGCATCGGAAATCAGATGGGCTGGACATGTAATGCGATTTGGAGACAACCGCTGGACTAGAGCCATTACCGACTGGATCCCACGGGATGTCAAAAGATCACGTGGCCGCCCACCTACAAGATGGTCAGACTTCCTTGTCAAGACACTGAAGGAACGGTTTGAGGCTCTTCATATTCCTGAATCAACCAGATGCCATTGGGCTACATTGGCACGTGATAGAGTCCAATGGAAATGTTACTGGCGCCCACTCGAGCAAATTGATGAATAATGGGATTCAAGTGATCAAGTGAATGAAGAAGTTCTCATGAAGCACTAACAAGAATGTGGCAAGTTGATTCTTGCAGAAGAATTTGGAAATGCAATTGTGTAGTTGCCATAGTTGCCACAGAAACTGCTAAGGAAAGCTGTTTCTCTGTAGCTTTGACCAGTGGGGCTCAGGAGCCAGGCATCCAATTGAGAGAGTGAAGACAGGCTGCAGAATTGTCATATTTGCAAATAACACCATGTCTGATCTCAGAGAATGTCAGAGAATTTATACCAGTGTGTCTCACTGCCACAGTGCTCATTAGGGGAACCATAGAAAATAGTCTGATAGGAAAACACCCCAGAGGGCAGGATGAGACCCAGTTCAATATGTGCAATATGTGCCTGGCTTTATTTCAGAGCTGCTGTGAACCAAGAACTGCTCTGTCCTTCCTGGAGACTTGGTAACATTTATGTTTTGTACATTGTCTGTGCTATCTGATACTATCTGTTTTTATTCCTTGGACCATGAGCAAGTGCAGTGGAATCCTTTCCATGACTGTAGATCTGAAACACAAGATCTCAAACTTCAAGATTGTTTTGAGATAGAATAAAATTGGGGTGTGATTGATGTGTTTCAGGGATGGGAGGCTTAAGATAGATTAGACTTCAAATTCCTTTTTCTTGCGTACACACCGCTTTTCAGTGCGCCTGTCATCAAGAGGTGAGCCACCCCCTTTATCTTTGAATCCTGTCGTTCTTTGACTTGTTCTCTCCAATGGAATATGGCTTAATGATTTTGTATGACATCCAATCTGCAACTCAAGAGTCTTTCTAGCTTTTGCCATCATGATCTTCAAACCTACCATTAATTTGTCAGGAAGACCAGTCTAATGTCTTTGATAATGAAGACTCCTTTCTCTGCACCCTTCCTGGCTGAACTTAACTCCTAAAACAAATTTGATGCATTTTCATGATAAAACCAGGCAAGGCAAGCATATTTATGCAGCCAAGTCACAGAATTAATACAGTTTTGTGTTTTTAAGCTATTAAGTTTGGGGGCAGTTTTCAATATAGTTACATATATATATATATATATATATATATATACTATATTGAATTATTGATTATATCTCAGTTAATAATTTCTTCTGCTTAAGTAGAGGTAATTTCATTGTATCTTCACAGATCTGTGTTGGATAAATATGCTTTATTTATAAAGGACTTATCAAAGCATGAGACACAGAACTGGTGCTAAACAAATGTTAGCTAGTATCATATTAAACAAGTTATAGATTCTCATGGAAGATTGTCGGGAAGCGCGCGGGGTCCCCGATAGTGTCAGGACAGACGTTGTCTTCTACCTCCGAGGACGCCGGGAGAACAGATGAAAACTCACGAGTCCGGTGCAGTTCCAAAAAATGGCTCTTAATAGTACAAAAGCTCTTCCACAGCACTCCAATATAATGAGCAAACTTTAGCTCTGGTCCGAACTTAGACCATACAAAAGAGCCTAAGTCTCCCCACCAAAGAGAGAGGATCTCACCCGAGCTGAGTCCTACCCAGAAGAAGGAGCAAAAGGCCAAAGGGCAAAAGGCCAAAAGCCGCAGGAGCCAAAAGCTGAAGGCTGAGGAACCAAAAGGCAAAAGGTGAAGGGGCCTCAAGTCAGCCCCCTTATATACACCAAAGTAACCCAATCGGGAGGTTGTCATGCCAACAAAGAACCCTAAACAGAGTGTAGTGCCACACCCTATTGTAGGTATAAACAAAGGTTACACCAAGGACTAATCCCGAGATTATCTCTTACGTAAAACACTGGAGAGAGAGGGGGCTGATATAAAGTAATACATCTTAACTTCATGAGCTTCATGTAATCTAGATGGTACCCACAAGGTCCTTATTATCTGCACCAGGGTGATTCTGAGTCTCTTGTTCTCATGTACTGAAAGGGTCATACTCGCCTGCTTAGAGCAAACTAGTATGATCCTTCCTATAGTCTACCTTTAGTCTCAGCGTAGCCAGGGGTGGTAGTCTCCCTGGTAAATTCTAACTGTCCCACGTTGGGTGCAGTGGGTATAAAGAGGAGCTGTGCCCAATCTAGAAAACATAGAAGCCTTAGTAGATGTATAAGTCAGAAGTTATTCAATCAAGGTGACTTCTGTAACTGCCACACCCTCTAGAAGTGTTTACATAGAAGAAAGATCTCATTAGAATGAACATTGGCTTAAATACGATTAAGCTGGGAGTGAGCAAAACAACAAAACTCCCAGATTAGCTAAACATGTCCTCCAACAGAAGATAATGTGTAACTAGCCCCTGGACGACTTGTTAGAAGATGGACTTGCACAGAAAGTATCAAACATTAGTGTCCTGCTAAATCTCAGCTTTCTCTCATTCAACGAGTATATTTGCTGAATTATCTGCAAGTGATTTTCAAGCTCTAGAACCCCATGATCCTACACAAAATTGGCCAACAACTAATCTTGGCACCTGTTCTGGCTGGCTGTGAACTCTTGCCTAGTCGGTCTCATCTGTGGAATAACACATGCCAGTGTCTTTAATCTGTTCTGTGGAATGTGTGAGTACATCAGTTATCAGCCTCATAGCGGCAGTGAGATGTGTGGGCATTCCCCCGGTCTCTATATTTGCCCCTTCAGGGTAGCACCCATAATTCAATTCCATCTATGTGACTGTATGATGTATAGGTTGTCAGAAAGAGTAACACTTTTGGAATATTCACACCACTTTTGGAATATTTGTACTGATTTTCCATGAGGTGGGGGTGACTCTGTGTAGCATAAAGGTTGAGAAGATACTGTGTTTGTCTCACTTTCTTATATACTGTATTGAGACTTTCGCCAAAGTCCCAAGATTGCAAAGCTCATTCGGCAGTGTGTTCTCTTAAGTCGCAGAATTTTATACTTCAAAGGCAACATATACCATCTCTTATGCTAAAAGAAGCTAGGGTATGTGTACATACATTCATACATGCATGTATACATACTTATTTCCAATCACATTTAATCCATAAAGAATGATTTGCTACCTTTGAGGGTGATCACATGTAAATGCTGTGACATATATGCTGAAGGTACTACAGAGCAGAGGTAATTGGTCTTTATTTATCTATGAATGAACTGCCAAAACTTAGGCTAGGAGGCAGAACCCTGGGTACAGATGAGATTCCTATCAGAGTTAATCAACAGATCATGCAAATGAGGCACCCATTTATAGCATTTATTTAAATTTTCATTTAAATTGCTAGTTAAATGGAATACATTTAAAATCCTGAAGTCAACACTTGAGCAAATTGGTTTTAACGTATATATTAAATTGCAGCACATTGCAATTTAATACATAGTTCCAAGATAATTACTATCGCTTTAGGATACAAAATGTGTGTCCAAATAGTTTAGTGTGGATGATGAAATACAAAGAGCACTATCTTCTTATTTGCCTTTTGGTGGGGAGTTTGTGGCAGAAGGTAGAATATGATAATTATGAAGATGGTCGTTGAACCCAAGTTGACTTTGAGCGTTGAATTTACTATATAGTAGAAGTGTGATTTAAGTAAATTCCTCATCCTCCTGCCTCACTAAAAAGTGAAAAAGTGAAAATAAATATCTTTAGCAGTTCCATATTGGTAAAATGGAACTGCTAAAGATATTTATCATAGGTTAGGGATTAAATTAATTAATGTGTATGTCTATCTTCAGTACCTAATCCATAGTAAGTATCCAGTAAATGCTGTTGTTTTTATTTTATAAATGCAGCTATATTTTTTTGGTCTTTATTTTAATTCTAGACTACTACTAGTAAAGTTACTAGGGGAAATAAAATCACATGAGACTTATACTGTAATTTACATTGTATTCATTCTTTGAAGAATTGTTCCAGTTTTCTTTAGCCAAGGCAATATTATCTATGGACTTTAAATATTCAGGCTTGTAATAAGTGTAATATTTCTTAAAGAGAAAACTTGCCATACTGATTTTCTGACAATATTTCTGGATGACTTCAAAGTCTCTGAAAACAATTAACAGAAACAAAACACCCCAAACAGGGAGAAATCTGAAGGCAAGGAGAATATAATTCCCCAAACTGTATCTGTTTGGCTTTAATTTTCCTTAGAAATAGCAACAAAAACCAAGTCACTCATAATATTAGTTATGGTGCTATATTTATTTTCCTAGAAACCAAGTCACTCAGAGTATTAGTTCTGGAGCTATATTTAATTCCATAGAATACAGAATGACTCTTACTCAAAAGGTGGAGTTTATTGGAAGATTCTTGGAAAAATCACTGTATTGGAGATAGAGCTAAGTAATTAAATTTTGGACAACACAGTTGTCAAGACAACTCTAACAAGCTAGAATGCTTGGGACCTAGAGATAGCCACAAGAGAGGAAGGGCCCCAACCAATGGATAGTCCAAGATTAATGTTGGGCAAAAGCTCTAAGTAGGATTCTGGCTGGGTGAAATAAGGCCAGAGAAGAAAATTAAAAATGAATACACTTTCTGCTTAGGCTAAAAATCTCCAAAAACATTGTAAAGCAATGGATTCAATCTGATGTTTCTCATATGTGTTCAAATGAGAAGTGATATGAGGAGTAAAAGAGGACGGGGCCAAGATGAAAGAGGGGGAATATGTTGGCAGAAATTGCGACTACCAGCATGGCAGTGGCAAATGAAGCAGAGAGAAAGCACATTGAGTGAATAGCTCCAAGGGAACGTAATGCACCTTGGTGCTTAGCTCCCCACTGGGCAAGATGAAGCCTATCATTTGTAGCCAAGTCGCCTGGCCCAGGAATGAAAAAATTTCATAGGAGCAAGCCAAGTCTAGTTTTTCACTGGGTCTGCTTAAACTCACAGAGAAATTTAGAAAGGTGAAATGATGTATTAGGATGTTTTTAAGAGACAACTATCAATATGGCCTGCTTGTTAATTGAAAAGCATTTTGAAGGTTAAAAATAAGTAAGGTTGGTAATACATGGTGTATTTCTTGGCTGTTAAAGGGAACTGCCAGGTGAAAATTTGTTTCCAATTTGAAAAATCCCTTTTGAGGACTTTTCAATCTTTTCAGAGGCTGGGGGCTCTAACTCTATTATATGAGAATATCTTAGAGTTCCAGGAGAATCTATCATTTGACAAGTATCCCAGATGGTAACACAATGGAATCTCATAACACAAAACCATGGGTGATAGGAGCATGTTACCTCTAATATTATGTGTTAATGCACACTTTGCAAAAGAGGAGTTGATGTATGGATGCACAGATGGTTTTTAAATTTTATTCTGTAAACTTTCTCATTCAAAATTTATTTTAGAACATAGATTTACTAGAGGTTAGAAAAGCTATCCTATTGTAAATGGTTGAACATTCATTAGAAAGACAGGATTTATGAATTCAAGTTTGTGGTGACACTATTTTTAGGGAAGAGACTAAAAAATAGAAATATGCTATCTTGCCTACGCCATAGTAGATTCTAGTTTATTCCACCTGTTCCCACACCTGCCTGATTCCCATCACATTTTTCCACCTTCAACTTTTTATATCCTATCTGCATTCTACCCAACTGCCGACTTTATCTTTCTAAAGTTCCTTCGTATCTCATTTAAGTTTCTTGAGTCTTCTGTCACCTAAAAAGTGGCATCTGAACTCTTAAGTCTCTTTTCAAATTCTGCCAGATCATTCTCTGTCCTGCCATTTCTTCTATTTATAGAGCCTATCCCTTGTGAAAATTATAGTTTGCGGAATTTCCTGAACTCAGACACCTATGTATTTTTCTGCCAAGTTAAAGTTACTTTTAAAAACTACCATGAATGTCCTTGTTATTACCATTTTTCTCTATATAATTATGCTTAATTTCTACTGAATCAGTAAAATAGTCTTGATTTTTCCTTTCAAACCTGTGCTCTTACATGCCTTTACCTAACACAAGTTTCTCCAGCTGTTCTCTAGTGGCTCTATAGTGGTTCATTATTTTCCGTTTCTCAGGCCTCAAATCTAAACAAACATAGATACTTTGGGTGGGGGTTGACCTCTATATTTCATTCACCAGAAAAATGCTTTTGACATTACCTTTAAGCAGATAAATTGTCTGATATACTTTATATTGATCGAAAATTAATCAGCAAAATATAAGCTTTGTTTAGAACTACCATAGTTTCCTTTTCCAGTCATCTATTCTTGGGCATTTGGGTTGTTTCCAGATCCTGGCTATTGTGAGTTATACTGCAATAAACGTAGAAGTGCAGATGGCATTTCTGCTGTGTGTTTTTGGGCTCCCAGAATATATTCCCAGAAATGGTATTGCTGGGTCAAATGGGAGCTCAATTTCTAGTTTTTTCTAGATG
This sequence comes from Cryptotis parvus, assembly GCA_021461705.1. Taxonomy (NCBI): domain Eukaryota; kingdom Metazoa; phylum Chordata; class Mammalia; order Eulipotyphla; family Soricidae; genus Cryptotis; species Cryptotis parvus. The sequence goes on from JAJIBD010025118.1 coordinate 55,775, forward strand.
TCCCTGTTATATTCTAAAAAAGACTGGACCAGTCAGCTTTCCCACCATCAGTGGATAATATATTATGCAGACATTAGGAAAAATGAATTCATGAAAATTACTTATAAGTGAATGGACATGGAGAGTATCATATTGAGTGAATTGAGTCAGAAGGAGGGGGCAGATATAGAATGAGTGCATTTATTTGTGGGATATAAAAAAATACATTGTATGAGACAAATATCCAATGCCAGAGAAAACAAGGGCCCAGAGGACTGGTCAGTGTCTGGAACCTTGCAACAAGTGTGGGAAGCAGTTAGATAGAGAAGCAGTTAGATAGAGAAGCGACCAGCATAGCAATAATAGTTGGAAATGATCGCTCTGGATTGCAGTTATTCAGTTTTCTGAAACTTTCAATTACCAAGGATAAGAACTGATTCTAATTCATTTTAGCATCATTATTCACTACCTAAAATTGCCTTACAAATTGTGGCTGTCCATAAAGAAGAATATTCTTGTTCTTCATTCATAACTTCAATATGTGATTTACTCCACTATTACTATGACTTATTTCTGTATGTGCTACAAGTCAATTAAACTCACTGTTCACTTTTCTCATCTGTATAACTGAACAATTAGAGATTTTTCTGGTGGCAATTACTTCATTTCACTTGTATCACTTGTCTTCCCGTTGTACATCTATTTGCTCGAGCGGGCACCAGTAACATCTCCATATGTCCTGTTACAGGCTAGTGTAGCCCAAGGGCATCTGCTCGCCTCCAGGAACATGAAGCTCCTCAAACTATTCCTTCACGTCATGGAAATGAGGTTTATAATTGTTCATGGTTTTTGGCATATCAAATACGACATAGGTACCTTGCCAGGCTCTGCCATGCGGGTAGGATACTAATTACTTGGGGGCCGGAGCGATAAGCCAGCGGGTAAGGCTTTTCCTTGCACTTGGCCAACCCGGGTTCAATCCCTGGCATCCAACATGATCCCCGAGCAGCGCCAGGAGTAATTCCTGAGCATGCCGGGTGTGACACACAAAATATGTTATTAATCTGAATTACTTCAGTTACATCTATAAATTTTTTATAATGGAGCTTGAAACAAAATAAGCAGTATAGAGTATGAATGTTGAAAATAAAAGTATAAAACACGACCTATTCTCTGGGGCTGGAGCAAGTACAGTGGGTAGGGCATTTGCCTTGCATGCAACCACCCTGGGTTTGATCCCCAGCATTCCATATGGTCCCCCCAGCACCTCTAGGAGTAATTCCTGAGTGCAGAGCCAAGATTAATCCCTGAGCATTGCTGGGTGTGACCCAAAGAGCAAATTGCACAAACTAATAAATAAATAAACAAATAGATAAATGAATAAATACGCTTTTAAAAAAGAAAACACCAGCTATTCTTCTTTTTCTTTCTTTCTTTCTTTTTTTTTTTTTGCTTTTTTTGGGTCTCACCTGGCGTTTCTCAAGGGTTACTCCTGGCTCTGCACTCAGGAATTACCCTGGCAGTACTCAGGGGACCATATGGGACGCCGGGATCTAACCCAGGTTGGCTGCTTGCAAGGCAAATGCCCTACCTGCTGTGCTATTGCTCCGACCCCATGCTAGCTATTCATATAAATGTAGTCCTTAGAGGTAAAACTTTTATCTCAAACATCATGCTCTATGTCTGGAAATCCCAAAAAATATTTTTTTCTAGGATATGTATAAGTTCTCTTGAGATTAAATTCCCCAATTGGCTCTAAAAAATTAAACAATAAACAATATAATATGTAAATATTTATATAATTGTGCTGTTGTAAATTTTAGGGGCTTAAATGATCAGGGAATCTTTTAAAGACCCTCATGTTTTTAAGTAATGCAACTCATATTTTTTGGTCCCTAACCTAGTATGTGGCACATGCTAGATGATTATAAATATTGTTGAAATTAATATGTAATTATAAAGAGAGTACTCTATGTGCTTAATATGTAATTATAAAAGAGATTATATTGATTGTTGAAATTAATATATAATTATAAAAGAAATTAATTATAATTAATATGTAATTATAAAAGAGAGTACTGACAGCTGAAAATTTTAAATTTCAGAAGGACCTTAGAGGTCACCAAGAACTGATCTGTAAATCTACCTGCCTGTTAGAACATTTCCGTACTATTAGAGAAAGTTAGAGTACTTGCTAAAATATGAGACTCTAGGCTCTATCCAATTTGGAAGAAAATATTTTGGGTAACAATTCAGAAATCTAAATCTTTATCTTCTCAGGGTTTTTCCAGAAGCCAATCTAGAACGTTTTCAGATTGTCTTCTGATTTTAGATGAGAAAATTAAGGCATATAGAAGTAGAATTTTTTCTTGTCCCAGATCTCAGGGGGAAGGCTTTCAACTTTTCCCCATTGAGAATGATGGTCGCTGTGGGCTTTTGGTAGATGGCTTTTACTATCTTGAGGAAAGTCCCTTCAATTCCCATTTTCTGGAGGGTTTTAATCATGAACAGGTGCTGGATCTTGTCAAATGCTTTCTCTGCGTCTATTGATAGGATCATATGTTTTTTTATTTTTTTCTCTTATTGATATGATGTATTATGTTGATTGACTTGCGAATGTTGAACCATCCTTGCATACCCGGGATGAATCCTACTTGGTCATGATGTATAATCTTCTTGATGAGTCTTTGGATTCTGTTGGCTAGTATTTTGTTGAAGATCTTAGCATCCGTGTTCATCAGGGATATTGGTCTGTAGTTTTCTTTCTTTGTGTTGTCTCTCCCCTGCTTTGGGGTATCAGGGTGATATGTGCCTCGTAAAAAGCTGTTTGGGGAGTGTTTCTGTTTCTTCTATTTCCTGGAAGAGCTTGAACAGGACAGGCAGTAGGTCCCTCCTTAAAGGTTTGGTAGAATTCACTAGGGAATCCGTCTGACCTGGGCTTTTGTGTTTGGGAAGACTTTTAATTACTGTTTCTATTTCCTCGATGGTGATAGGCTTATTCAGGTATTGGAGGTCTTCTTGTTTCAGCCGTGGGAGGTTATAGGACTTCAGGAATTGATCCATTTCTTCTAGATTCTCATGTTTCACGGCATACAGGCTCTCAAAGTAATCTCTGATGATCTTTTGGATTTCTGTGGTTTCTGTTGTGATGTCACCATTTTTATTTCTGATTCTGTTTACTTGGGTTCTCTCTTTCCCTGTCCTTACAAGTCTTGCCAATGGTTTGTCAATCTTGTTTATTTTTTCAAAAAACCAGCTCTTGGTTTCATTAATCTTTTGGATTGTTTTTTTGGTTTCCAACTCATTGATTTCCTCTCTAAGTTTTATTATTTCCTTTTTTTCTGCCTTGGTTGGGCTCCTTTTTGTTGGTCTTTTCTCTAATGTCTTCAGCTGTGTAGTCAGGTTATTTATGTGGGCCCTTTCTTGTTTCCTGATGTATGCTTGCAGAGCTATAAACTTCCCTCTTAACACGGCTTTTGCCGTGTCCCACAAGTTCTTATAGTTGGTGTCTTCATTTTCATTTGTTTCCAGAAATCTTTGGATTTCCTGTTTGATTTCTTCTATGACCCATTTGTTGTTCAGGAGTGAGCTGTTCAGTTTCCAGGTGTTTGGTTTGACTCCCTGTTTCTGTGTATGGTTAACTTCCATTTTCAGTGCATCATGGTCTGAAAAGATAGCTGACACAATCTCACCTCTTTTATTCAATATAGTACTGGAAGTACTTGCCATAGCAATCAGAGAAGAAAAGGACATCAAGGGCATCCAGATAGGCAAGGAAGAAGTCAAGCTATCATTATTTGCAGATGACATGATTTTTATACCTAGAGAACCCTAAACTCTCTACCAAAAAACTCCTAGAAACAATAGACACATATAGTAGAGTGGCAGGATACAAAATCAACACGCAAAAGTCGGTGGCTTTCCTATATACAAATAACGAAAGAGAAGAAAGGGATATTAAGGAAACAATTCCATTCACAATTGTGCCACAGAAAATCAAATACCTAGGAATCAACTTACCCGAAGTGTGTAAAGGTCCTGTATAAAGAAAACTACAAGACACTACTCCAAGAGATAAAAAGAGGACACAAGGAAATGGAAACATATTCCCTGCTCATGGATGGGGAGAATCAACATTGTCAAAATGGTAATACTCCCTAGAGCTCTGTACAGATTCAATGCAATCCCTATAAGGATACCCATGACATTCTTCAAGGAAATTGACCAAACAATCCTGAAATTTGTATGGAACGATAAACCCCCAAGGATAGCTAAAAGCAATCCTCAGGAAAAAAAGAAGATGGGAGGCATCACCTTACCCAACTTCAAACTGTACTACAAGGCAGTAGTAATTAAAACAGCATGGTATTGGAATAAAAACAGACCCGTGGACCTGTGGAATAGAATTGAGTATCCTGACACCCAACCTCAAACGTATGATCATTTAATCTTTGATAAAGGTGCAACGAGTTTAAAATGGAGTAAGGGAAAGCCTCTTCAATAACTGGTGTTGGGAAAACTGGGCAGCGACATGTAAAAAGAATGAATTTGGACCTGTGTCTAACACCATGCACAAAAATCAGATCAAAATGGATTAAAGATCTCAATATCAGACTTGAATCCATAAAGTACATTGAAGAAAATATAGGAAAAACCCTCCATGACATTGAAGCTAAAGGCATCTTCAAAGATGAAACATCACTAACAAAGCAACTAGAAGAAAAAGATAAACATATGGGACTACATGAAACTGAAAAGCTTCTGCACCTCAAAAAGAAACAGTGACTAAGATACAAAAGCAGTCCACAGAGTGGGAAAGAATATTCACCCAATACCCATCCGATAAGGGGGTTGATATCCAGGATATATCAGGCACTGGTAGAACTTTTACAAGAAGAAAACAAACAACCCCATCAAAAAATGGGGGAGAAGAAATGAACAGAAACTTCAGCAAGGGAAGAAATTCGAATGGCCAAAAAAACATATGAAAAAATGCTCATCATCACTAATCATCAGAGAGATGCAAATCAAAAACAACAATGAGATACCACTTTACACCACAGAGACTGGCACACATTCAAAAGAACAAGAACAACAAGTGCTGGCGTGGGTGTGGGGAAAAGGGGACACTCATCCATTGTTGGTGGGAATGCCGGCTGGTACAGCCTTTCTGGAAAACAATATGGACTTTCCTCCAAAGACTAGAAATTGAACTCCCATTTGACCCAGCCATACCACTCCTGGGAATCTACACTGGGAAGCCAAAAATACGCAGCGGAAACACCATCCCTACTTTTATGTTCATAGCAGCATTATTCACAATAGCCAGAATCTGGAAGCAACCAGAGTGCCCGAAAATCGATGACTGGATAAAAAAGCTTTGGTACATCTACACAATGGAATACTATGCAGCTGTTAGGAAAAATGAAGTTATAAAATTTGCCTATAAATGGATGGACATGGAGAAGATTATGTTGGAGCGAAATTAGCCAAGAGGAGAGAGACAGATACAGAATGACTGCATTTATCTGCATAACATAAATATATAGGTACATATTATGATACCAATATCCAAGATCAAGTGAAACATATATCAGGAGGTCCTGTCAAAGGTGGAAATTATCACAAACGTGTGGGATTCAGAGGCTAGGTAAGACAGAAAATGGAACAGTGTGCTGACAATTGTTGAGGGTACTAATGCCAACCTAGAACTGAGCATTAAATAGAGGCAAAAAGATACACATGACAACCCTTTAATGTACGTTCTGTAATTCATAGTCTGGAGGGGAAGGAAAAGAGAAAGAGAGAGAAATGGAAAGAAATCAAGAACCTGCCATGGAGCAGGGCTGGGTGAGGGGGAGGGAACCAGGGATTTTGGTGGTGGGAGATGGGCACTGGTGGCGGGATGGGTGCTGCAACACTGTTTGACCAAAACCCAAATATGAACTTTTTAATTGTATATCTTTGTAATTTTAAAAATAAAAAAAATTAAAAAAAAAAAGGATTAATATAAAAAAAAAATTGAAAAAAGTGCAAAAATATTTAGTAACGCAACAGAAAATTAAGATATGATAAAACAATTCCAATTACAAAATGATAATACATGTTACTTTAGGATCCTAACTTGTTTTTTTTGGACCCAAAGCAAAGTTCATGATAAAGTGTTTCTAGCTGTCTGATTATAACGGGACTACAGTTTGCACTGTCCATAATTTGTGAGAGACAAGTTGCTATATTTTTTTTCCTTTCAAAGTTTTATTAAACTTTACAAGTTGGAAAAAAAAAGAAGTAGAATTTTTCTACGATCAGATAACTTAGGAGTGGCAGACTTGAATCTAGTAACTTGATATTGGGAGGAAATTTTGTATTGCATGAGAGAGTTACATAAAATAATATCTGAATCAGCTGTGTACCCACCTACAGTCCTCAGAGAAAAGCTGGGTGCTTTTCAGTATCAACTGCTAAGTTTGTTTCCACGATGTCCAGAAAAATCAGAAATGTGGATTTTATCCCTGAAGAAGTTTACAAGGTGCAGTGAGGAATAAAATCTCTATCCAGACAACCACATTGCCACGTAGAAAATGACAAGCCAGGAGGTAGGGACAGCTGCTCACCTAGTGTGGGCTGAACTGTTTCTCTGCCACTGGTGTCCTGAATATTGTGGCAGGAAGTTGTACTCTCTTCAAAGAACATATTCCCTTTGACCGCCTTCCCTTTGCCCACTCTTCAACAGGGCCTACTAAGTCTCAACTGTCTTGTCTTTTGTACACTCTGAAGAATCGAATCCTTCTTTTCTATGGTCATAGTTTATTGTCACATGAAAATATTTTCTTATAAGTTTATGTACTTAATAAATAGTAATAAATATCTGCTATTGAACCTGAAAGGTGATACGGTGGGTAGGTGGTTGCCTTGTGTGCACAGATCTGAGTTAGATACCCAGTACCACATATAATTTTCCCAAGCCCAACAAGTAACGATCTCTGGTCACTAAGCCAGGAATAAGCCTTCATAAGGACTTTAACTTTCAGTTTGATGACATGGGGAATTGTTGCAGAATTTGAGGGTAGGAGTTAGGTCCTACTTTCCAAAGAATCAAAGAGTTGCTATATAGGTAATCGTCCACAGAGCACAGTGCACGGCAGGGTTGGAAGCAAGGTGGGTGAGTTGAGAAATGACTGCGACATTTGATGACAGTTTGGACTAAGCATTTGATGGTGGTTGGGGAAGGAATGATGAAAACCAATCAGATTCTAGTTATTTTCTTCAAGGAGCTTTATTCCATCGAAAAACTTCATTATTAGTCATAATAAGCTCTAACAGTTGACTTAGAAGTCTTTGTTGCCATCATCATTGTCAACATCATTATCACTTCTAGAACTATCTTCATAGTTTTCATAGGAGCTTTACCAACTGAGAAAGAGATGAAAAGGTTCTTTATAGTATTTGGCAATGGAAATGAAATGCATCTGTTAAGAACAGAAGCAAAATCTGTTCTTATATATTGTTTTATCTATGTTTTATATATTTTAGTATTTTCTCCTCTAACAATTGGACGAGAAATGGATTTCTTTTAATTGGCTGATGTGGGGACATAGATTACTTAAATTTATGTATAACTGTCATTCTGGGTGCACATTGGTGCTTGACGTTTTGTTGTCAGTGTGATGTGTAAGAGAGAGGAAGAGAAGGTGAGAGAGACAGGTATGAGGGGAATGAAGAAAGGAAGAGAGAAGGGGACACAAGAGAGGGGCACAATAGTGAGAAAGAAGACAGGGAGGAGAGAGAAAGATAGAGAGACTGGGAGAAACTTTGAGAGTATAACAAAGTGGCTGCTTTTCCATTTGCAACAGCAAAAATCTATACTCTTATGAGGCTTCAAGAGCCTTTACTCTGTCCAGTCTCTTAGGACAGAGAAGAGATCACTATGAAAATGATAGCCAGAAATGATCACTGAATAAGAACTGAGTGCTGAAAGGAGGTAAAGGGATATACATGATAACCTTTCACTACTGGTATTACATACTATAATGCCCCCAAAGGAAGGAGAATGGGAGAGAGCTAGAGAGAGAGAAGAAAAGTATCTGCTTTAGAAGCAGGGTAGGACTGGGGGAGCAGTGGGAGGTAAACCAGGGGCACTGGTGATGGGAAATATATACTGGTGAAGGGAAGGGTGTTGGAAGGTTGTTTGACTGAAACCCAATCATGAACAGCTTTGCAAATTTGTATTCCACAGTGATTCAGTTAAACCTCCCCCAAAAAAACTAACCTTTTATGTGTGTTAAGAGTGTTAATAATAGCACTCTGACTGACACAACTAGGAATCTCTGAATAACTGTCCCTTTTAAAGATTTATTTTTAGGATGAAAACGTTGGGCATGGGAAAGTGCTTTAGGTATAGAACATTTCTATCTGAAAGCTCAGCTCTGGGGCTTTGTCATATGGCCTTAGACTATGCTGCATATAGCCTTTCAAGTGAAAGAGAAGTGAAGGTGATGGATGGAGAAAAAAGGTCTTTGTACTCTGGTAGTTTACCTGTCAGTGTGATGACTCAAGATCGCTGCTTTACAAAAAGTTCTATCTTTTCATATTTGGAGGTTCTTCCTATAATAGTTTTATTGCATTCTTATAAGATTCTGTGAACATTACTTGAATTAGAACTAAAGGGTTAAGAAAACCATAGAATATTAGTGAAACAGTTTGATTTGAGGAGAAGATAGACTGTAAGGTATAATCCATATTAATGTTGCCAAAGTCCTCAGCAATAGACAAATATTTTAATGACATATAGACTCTGAGGATATCTATGGCAAGTTTCCAAAACGTCAGTGAAACACTGGTATAGTGTGATACTAAAGAATACTTTTCAAAATGATTTCTGTTGCTAGTGGCAGAGCACATGCCATGTGTGTGTGAAGCCTTGTGTTTGATCCCTCACTCTTTCTCAAAAAAAAAAACAGATAAAAGCAATATTGCCCTGTAAAGTCCCACAACTAAATCAGCATCTATATTATAAAACAGAGATACTTATTAGAAAGAGAAATAGCATCAGATTTGTAAGAGATACTGTTTGACTATTTGGAAGTAGATTGCAGGAATTTTTCTATGGAGGGATATTCTGGGTAAGCTATAACCTTTATTGTCAGATATAGATTTGCGTGCAGAGCCCACACGGCAGAGCCTGGCAAGCTACCTGTGTCGTATTTGATATGCCAGATACCAGTAACAATTATAGACCTCATTCCCATGACCTGATGGAATGGTTTGAGGCTCTTTATGTTCCTGGAGCAAGCAGGTGCCCTTGGGCTTTACTTGCATGAGACAGGTCATATAGAGATGTTGCTGGTGCCTGCTCGAGCAAATCGATGATGAATGGGAAGACAGTGATACAGTGATAGATTTCCTTGTTGACTTTAACCTTTAGTCACTGCCCAGCACTGAGCACTGTATAGTCCTAAAATGTCCTACTTTCCTCCTGCCGTTGCCTAAACTGCAAGGCAAGTTAAAGTAAAGGGTGGAAGTAAATTCATCATTGGATTTATGGGTGAGAGTGTTTTAAGGCATTAAGGGTGGATTCTCAGAAACCAATGTGCTGATCAGTTTCTTTTATCCTCTTTTAAGCGGGAAATGGCTGAGCAGGTTTAATGAGAGGATCTGAAGCATAAGCAAAATCTAAAATATAAAGGCTCATTTGAACAGACTTAAATGTAAACTTACTTTTTAGCAAATTACAAAATGAGTGTGCATCAACTGAAACATGGGCTCGTGTTCTCAATGATCGTCTTCTACTAGTGCTTGAAAAGGGTTTCCAGGAATGAGTAAAATGGGTTGAATTGACATTTTCATGCTTTTCCATAGTCTAAATAGGATACAGCAGGAATTAAAAAATACAACAGCATTACACTATTGGGTAGCAGAAGAAACCTTCCTCGTCAAAGCCCAAAATATATTGAAAGAAGGCATTCTATTTCAATCTGGGTAGTGAGCCATTTTTCTCCCCGTGTTTTGTTGAGAAATTTAACTCTATTATTTTTAAACAGCTTGCTTGTGTGCTTCCAGGAGATACTGACCAAGAAGAGATGGTCCTGAATAAGAAGAGTGCTGTTGTTGTGGACGGAGTAGTGCTGAATGGACCCACCTCAGATGCAAAAGCGGGAGAAAAATTTGTTGAAGAGGCCTGTAGACTAATAATGAAAGAGGTGGTTTTGAAGGCTACGGATGTCAATGAGAAGGTAAAAATTAACTCTATAAAGTAAAATTTAAGAAATCCCAGGAATAGAAAAAAGTTTTTATTTCCCTACATCTGGGTTGCTAGATATAAGGAAATGAAAAGCATACAGCTTAATTTCTTCCAGACCTTTTCTATTTCATGCCTGGACAAGTTTGTACTTCTTCTGACTTTCATCCAATCTCTACTCACTTTACAGGGTTTATTCCTTACTTTGTCAGTTGTCATTTGTTATGTAGTTGACTTAAACTCCAGAATTTAATCAGACATGGCTATGAAGCACAATGACTATGCTTTCTGCTATAGATAATAATGTAAATCAGTGGTTTTAAATCTATTTATGCCTGTGGAATGATACAAGTTTATAGACCAGATGTTGGAACCCACTGGTGTAGATTATAACTAGCTTGATTATCTAAATTATCTGCTATTTAAAGAACACTTTGCTTCACATTTTGTTGTGCATATTCTTTATATTGCACATATGAAAGCTAAGCAGGAGGTAGAAATGGATTGAAAGGTACATACATTATCTGAAGGTCCTTAGCAGGAGCTTGTCCAAACTTAGACTAGAAACCTTAGGCTGATAAGTCTGAATCCCAAGTGATTCTGTTTCAAATTCAGATTCAAATGACAATATTAGTGATAACATTTAAAGAGTTATTACTATGGTGTTCAAAGGACTCTTCCACTTTTGTCTATTTTCTCCTCCCCATATCTAAGAAGTGGGTACCATATCTTGACTTTCTTTTCAGAGATGAGCAAGCAAAGAATGGCACACAGCTCTGAAGAGGTCAGGAACTTGGCCTGAGATCCTGTAAGAGTCAGAGTTGGCACTGGAGTACATCGAGTCTACTTCAGTCTGTGCCTTGATCTCTTCTTTTTATGTCCCTTGATATAGCTAAATTAGGTCCTGATCACCCAATTATCTTTCCTATTGGAATTGGATTACCAAATCTTTGTATAGGAGTACTTTCAAATTCCATTTCTGCTTGAAAGAAATGCCACTTTAAAAATGATGGTAAATGTGATTGGTATTTTTCTTCTGAATTTTTGATCACATGTATTTGGGAAAACTAATAGGAAAATGAATTGAAATGACCCAAAACCTCAGAGCACTTTTGTTCATAGAAAAATCAGTGATGTATTTACTGATTAAATATTTATAACCACATATTTTCTGATCTTATCTGTACTTTGGAAATATTTTGGATATGCTTTATTTTACTTTGTTCTTATGGTAAGATTTTTTAATTGTCCTTTATTCCATCATTAAATATTAACTGGATGCTAGCTACAGGAAGGCATTATGTTTAGCTTTGGGGGATATAAAGAAAAATAAGATAAAGAAAGGCTTGGCTTTGAACTGAGTTTATAATCTAATTGGATGGCTGAGCGCTCATTGGAAAAGAGAATTAGGAATCCCAGTGAGGTTGTGATAAATGTGCTTAGGTCAGCCTTTGGAGACTTCATAGAGGAGTGAGCACTTTGAGTTTTGGTGTGGAATAATGAAGGTTAAATAAGATTTAATTAGGTTAATAGTATTTTTTGCAGGCAGAGTGAAGTCATTCCATATGTGTTAAAATAACTAGGAAGTAAATACTTGGGGGAAAGTTGCAAAATAACTAGATGTATTTAAATTAACAAGGAGATCTTTTTTGTCTGGATTAAAAAGGGCTCAGAAGGAATCAAAGGGAGTTCCTTGGACTGGGGAGGCTTGAGGAACCACAAGTTGATTGTAGTGTAATAGATGTATAGATACTTCATGGAAGGTTGGATTGGAAATCATATTGGGTTGGGTAGTGGGGAGAATATTTTATGCTCCTAACTTAGCCTACTTTGTCAGAGATCCAGCAGGGCACCATGTAAAGTTAGCCTACGAGCAGAGTCAGTTACCTATATCCTACCTCTAGTGTTTTCTCTGGTAAATAGTGAAAAGAAAGTTTTAAGCTCAGCATCTTGAAAGTATTTACAATTTATAATCAGTCATAAAAATTCGCTGTTTTTAGGGCATAGTACTATGACTTTTGAGAACTCATTACTGTTACAACAACCAAGATACAGAACAAATCCACTCCTAAATATCCGTGTGTGTTTCTTTAATTTATTATTTGAATTACTATGAGATACACAGTTACAACGTTGTTCATGATTGCGGTTGAGTCATACACTGTTGAGTCATCCATCCCTTCACCAGTGTACATTGGTGTACACCAGTATATGTATACCAGTGTACACCAAGGTCTCCAGTTTCCCTACCTATCTTCCTCCTTAGATACTACCTTTATGCCAGGCACTTTTCTTCTCTCTCTCTGTCTCTGTCTGTCTCTGTCTCTGTCTCTCTCTCTCTCCTTTTGGGTATTATGGTTTGCATCTGTGTTTCTCTGTATAGTCAGCTTCTCATCCCACTATCTCCTGGAACCATGACCTATTTTTCGCTTTTGTAGTTTGCAGATTTCCTAGAGTGTTGGATAGGTAGAATTTTATTCCAAATAGCTTTTTTTTAAATTCTTGCTATTTTCTCTCAGGAGATACAGCCATGCTGTTGTTTGTATTAGTAACCCCTTTTTGAAGGTCTCAGCTGCTTCTGGGTTACCTCTCCCTGTTATGACTCTAATATCAGGGTTTCATTTAATCCCACCCATACAACTTGGTATTTCTTTTTTTTTGCTTTTGGGTCACACCCAGCAATGCTCAGGGGTTTCTCCTGGCTCTGCACTCAGGAGTTACTCCTGGCGGTGCTTGGGGGACCATATGGGATGCCGGGATAGAACCCAGGCCAGCACAGGCTGGCCGCGCAAGGCAAACGCCTACCCGCTGGGCTATCGCCCGCCCCACAACTTGGTATTTCTGCCACTTCCTTCAACCTACCACCTCCTAGTCTCTTCACTCCCTGTCTCTCTCTTTCCCTCTAAGGTCTAACATTTGAAAGATTGTCTACACACCCCTCCCTCTATTTCCTCACCTCCTACATCCACACTTTATGGCAATCTGTCCTTCACTCCCACCTCTCTAAGTTACCCTGCTCTTGCCAAGAACACCCCTTGCTGATAAGTCCCACGAGCACATCTCTGTCTTGATCTAGTTTAATTTCTCAGGAAGGTTTGAGAGTGATGACCATCTTCTTAAAACAACCTTTCTTCTTCGATTGAAGAGGAGTAGGATTCTTCTAGAATTTCCCCTGCCTATTTGGCTTATCTTCCACCTCACAAGAAGGCTCCTTTCCTTTTTCTTTGTTCACTTCTTAAGTCCTGATATTGCCCAATTGAAAGCTCCTTTACTTTGTCCTCCTCGCTGTTTGTAGATTCTCCCAGCACCCTGACACTATGTTTTCTTTCCCTGGTATGTAAAACCGTATTCTCCATCTTTCACAAGCATCTCTGACCAACTTCTATGTGCTTCCAGGTGTCTCAGACTAACCAAGGTCAACACTCATCATCTCCACCCCACTCGTAGTCAGATTCTTCTTACCAACACCACCAGGTGTCTCAGACTAACCAAGGTCAACACTCATCATCTCCACCCCACTCGTAGTCAGATTCTTCTTACCAAAACCACCTACCATCCACCCACGTGTGATGTTCAAAAGCTCAGGATTATCTTTGCCTCATTCTTCTCCCTATCCTGGTGGTGTAGTTGAAGTCCAAGCTCTTATTAACTGCATTTGAATAGCTCCACATAAATTATACAGCATTGTCTTAGCTCAGTGTAAGAACCTTTAAAAGATTTTATTTTTATTATACCACCGTGAGATATACATTTAAAAAAGGTGTTTACTATTGTGTTTCAGTCGTACATTGTATAACAGAATCCATGCCAAACCAATGTGCCCAGATTCACTCCCCACCAGCTTGCCTTTATGGCATCTCTCTCTCTCTGTCTTTCTCTTTCTCTTTCTCCCTTTCCCTTCCTCTCCCTCTCCCTTCTCTTACACATTGTGGCTTGCCCCCATATACATTTAGGGATTATCATGTATATCCCTTTGCCTACATTGAGTGCTCAGTTCTAGTCTTGGCGTTACCATTTTCCAACAATTAGTAGAAGTGTACGAACTTTGAAGGAGATGTGGACACCTTGGAGGTTTTTGAGCAGAGCCAAGATTATTTCGGTCTAAGGGGATCATTCTGGACTTTTGTCTGCTGGATTGATAGCAGACGGATGATGCAAGGATGTAAGTTGAGGCTAGGAATTTCTCTCAGTGTCCTGAAGCATTTTTTGCCTCTTTTCCAATTCTGTTTCTAGCCACAACAAGCTTGCTTCGTACATCAGATGAGCTTTTATATTTTGTTTTTGTTTCTTGTCACCCACATCTAGAGTGTCCCTTCTATACCCTGTTCACTGCATTTGCTTGATTCCTCTTCTCTTATTTATGTAGCAACCTAAATACCAGTTCCTCCAGGAAACACTTGACCTTCCTTACCTAGAATGAGACCCTCATTTTTCCCAATCTGTATTTCTGTCATAGTTCTTCTCATGCTGGGCTATGCTTGTTCGTTTCAGTCTCTCTCTTCCTTACCGCTCTTCTTAAGCCTTATAAGACAAGGGTCTCTGCCTCTCAGTTGGTTCCAGTGCTCACTCATTTATTGTGCCCTTGTGGAATCTGTAGGTTTGTGGAGTGGCGTTCTCCTGAACAATTAAAACACCTTCTTGATTTGGAGATGAGAGATACAGGAGAGTCACACCACAAGCTGTTGGAACTCTGCCAGGATGTCATCCGCTACAGCGTCAAAACTAGTAAGAACTTCAGTTCACCTCCAGGAACTATGTTTCTAACCAGTCCTAATGGTTTCATAAGCATTTTTTACCCTATAGCAAGGCTAAATATGATCATTTTTTGTTTGTTTGTGGGAAAAGAAATCTGGATTTAAAGAAGTAGTGCTGAAATTTATCAGGGCCTCATCAAGTCCCTAAACAGATATATTAAGGCTAAGAGATATTAATAGAAAAGCTAATAGTGTTAGTGGCTATGTATAACGATCTACTCCCTGGAGTCTTCAGTCTTTCATTCTAATAAAAATCATTTATTATGATTTTTGTTTATCATTTCCTTTGTTGGTTCAAAATGGTGTCATTTTTATCTACAGGATCAGGATGATAATTGCAAAAGACCTCGAGTTAGATCCCTGCTACTCCATAGTCCCTACCTCTAAGCACTGAGAGGTGATGAGGTAACGGCCCTGATAGTTCAGCAGTCACAGGCCTGAGGAACTAGATTATCAGTGGGAGTGGTCCCCTGTGTTTTTTTATCTGTATGTTTGATGCCAATATATGATTATAGATATTGTATTCTATACTTAAGATATTTTGAATGTTGATGGCATAGAATATGCCAAAATATTCAGGCACATTTTTATTTTTCTATTTTATTTTATTTTATTTTTTGCTTTTTTGGGTCACATCCGGCAATGCTCAGGGGTTTCTCCTGGCTCTGCACTCAGGAATTACTCCTGGCGGTGCTGAGGGACCATATGGGATGCCAGGGCTCGAACCCAGGCTGGCCGCATGCAAGGCAAATGCCCTACCCACTGGGCTATTGCTCCGGCCCCCAGGCACGTTTTTAAATAGAAAAAAAAACAAATAGATTTATTTGAAAGAGACTGAGGATTTAATCTTTGTAGTTGGTAATTGTCAAATTGTTTTATCAACTCTAGCAGGATCAAAAAGCTATTAAAAGGCAGAGAGGCTGGAGTAATAGTATAGCAGGTAGGGTATTGCCTTGCACACACCTGACCTGGGTTTGATCCCTGGCATCCCATATGGTCACCCGAGCACCACCAGGAGTAATTCCTGAGTGCAGAGCCAGGAGTAATCCCTGAACATTACCAGGTATGACCCAAAAAATGACAAAAAAATCTAAAAAAGTAAAATAGAAGGTATAGGGGAAAGGAGGAGTTGGGTTTTGTTGCGATGATTTCATAATGCTGTTTAACCACTATGTGAATTCAGAAATGCAATTTCAGTCATGTGCTGACGTACTGTTCCAACTATTCCAACTATTAATATCCGATATAGCCAGTGAGTTTCACAAGTAGAAGACTAATTTCCCCAAATATGCATTTCTCAGTATGATATAAAGGTAATCCATTGTTTATGACCATACAGGCATAATGCTTTGTGAATTCTGGCACTGAGCTAAATTTAGTGGAAAGAACATAATACAATCTGGGGAAAAATAATTGGTTTATATTCCCTTGGGAAAGTTGGGGTATGTATCAGAAAGCCAGTTAGCATATCAAAAGCAGAGATACATATCTTATTCTTATAGTGCATGTCAGAAATGTAGAATGACATTTAATGCAGTAGATTTTTCAGTTAACTGGTTATTTTCCATAATGTTACCATGGAAATCAATCATAAATTTACACAGGACTAAAATAATCTTATTAAAAATTACTCTTAGCATGGTCTGGTTTTCATTGCCAGATTAGGGAAATTTTCCATTTTTTATTTGAAAAGAAATTTTGTTTTTAGACATTTGCTCTTAATTCAATCCCTAGTCAAAAAGAGAGAGTAAAGAAACTAATCCAGAACCAAATGTTCTAAGTTATAATGAGAGGTCACTAGTTACAGTGGATCCCTGGTGCTCAAATTTAGAGATAGATGCCCTCCTTCTTTATTCTTTGTCCTGCTGGACTTCCTGTGACTGAGACTGTCAAGACAGTTCGTTTTGTGTATGGTGTGAATATTCACACTGTATAAAGCCAAGAACCTTTATGAGACCTTTTATAGGACAGGAAAAAAATTGAAATTTGGAACTGAACTTGTTTAAGTCTTAACGGCAGCTGTCTTTGAAGTAAATTGAATCAGAAAGTTTATATAAGTGGCACAATGAGTCACATCTTATTACATCTACATAATGTCACTCACATGTTGGAAAATGGTCCAACTTGGGAAAGAAAATGCTACTTATGGCCTATAGTCTGAAATGAATCTTGTTGATACGTGAAATATGTTTAAAGTGAGGGAACTTGGTGTGGATAGTTTTAGAAGATAAAGGTAGCAGGTTTTGCTAGTTTGGCAGCATCCCAAATATTTAATTTCTCAGGAATTCTATTCTATTTGGATCTGGGTGATAGAAATAAATGTAGAAAGTAAGTCAAAGTCTTATAAGAGTGCTTCCAGTTCTACTTATAAACATATTATTGTTCAGAAGAAAGAGTTATGAGATGGCTACTTATGTTTGTTTTGTGAATAAGATTTTCAATGATTTTTTAGTTGAAGTTGCATTATATTCTATAAAGTAGAAACCCTACATTAAATTTAATTACTTTTACACTTGCGTGCAAGAGTCTCATAGATAAAGGTGTAGACCATTTCCAGCACTCTGGAGACTCCCTGACCCCTTCCCAAACAGTATTTCCTTATCAAAGTTATCAGAATTTTCATCTCTCTAGACCAAGTTAGTCTAATGTTGAATATAGGGCAAGTGGAATATGCAATATATACTCTTACTTCCAGGTAATATCATTGACTAAAAGTCTTTTAGACTGTTGCTAATCAATAGTTTTCTTCTTTTTTTCTTGTATATATGAACTTCTGTTTAAATTTACAGACCATCCTCGGTTTTTCAACCAGTTATATGCTGGACTTGACTATTATTCTTTAGTGGCTCGATTTATGACAGAAGCATTGAACCCAAGTGTGTAAGTACCATTTTACTGGAATTTTACACTGGGCATGGATAGAGATATTGTTAAGAAGATAAAATTTTACTTCATGAGTTTTTATTTAATGGTTTTATTGTGCAATGTCATCATAAATAAAGGAATAGTCTCATGGCACTTAGCATTATTTAAAGAGCTGTTTAATTTGATAATGGTGTTATGAGGCAGGTATGACAAGCACTGTTATCTCCACTTAAATGATGAGAAAATTTATTAAGCAAAAACTTTTCATTCATCCTTGTGGGAAAAGTCATTTCTAAATGCTGGAAGAAGACACTGAATATAAACAAAACTAGACTCATTTTTAATGCAACAAAAGTCTAGTCAGAGATGTTAGTCAAAACAAGCCATATAAATTACTGTAAAATTCAAATTATTGTATGAAGAAAAGGGACTCGATGCCAATAAATATAATTGGGCCATTTTCTTTCTTGTTCAAAGAAGACTTATCAGGGGGAGTGGCAGCTAAGGACTGAAGGCTGAGTAAAAAGTTAACTAGGTAGAAAAAAAATTGTACTAGCTGCCTTGATGGCTGTATGCTTCATTAAGATAAGGAACATTAAGTGGAGACAAGTTTTTAAGTGTATGTTTTAAAAGACAAGATTAAGAATTCAGGTTTAATTGTGACCACTGAAGCTTTAAGTTATCAAAGAGTTTACATCAAACAAACCAAGAAGTATATTAAATATAGAATGCTGATATCACCTTAAAGGTATAAATTTAGGACTCATTGGTGAACTGATGTTAATTGAGATAATAGGATGGAGATTCTCAATTCTGTGTCCTGCCCCAGGCATTAATATACTTGAAAAGCTGGACAAGTGATTTTAATAAGAAAGATGGAGATGCAGATAGACCCCACTTCAAAATATTTGCGTTTTAGGGCCGGATTGATAGTACAGTGGGAAGGGTGTTTGTCTTGCATGCAGATGATCCATGTTTGATAACCACAATCCCATATGTTCCCCAGCACCATCAGGAGTAATTCCTGAATGCAGGACTAGGAGTAACCCCTGAGCACCACCACCAGGGGCAACCCAAAAGAAAAAAAAGACAGAAAAAATTTGTATATTGCCTCTTAACTTTTATGAAAGATCTTCATTTAATACCCATCTCCCTATCCAAAAATAGTCAGTGGAAGGATTTTGCTTTTATAACAAAAAAAAGGCTAAAAATGAAAATAGTATTCAGAATTTGATTTGAGCAAACCATTCGAAAGACAACACCCACCCCCAGAAGTGAGGGTGACACTGCCAAGCTCCTTCTCCAGGAACTACTTTCTGTATACTCTATAATTATCGTGACATTTCTGCCTTTACTCTATGTCAATGTTATTTTAGGTTTTATCTGTTATTTTGCATGATTTGGCGAAGTTATTTGGAGATCTGAGAACACTAATTTTTTTCCATATAAAGGATGATAATTGCTTCTTGGATCATGCCATTTCAGCTAAGGAAAGATTTTATTGTAATGCTCTGCTTTTAGACAACAGGGAAAACAACTTTGAATAAAAACAAACTAGAAAGCAGAGTATAAAGAGAGGAGAGATGGGCCATAGAACACAACTTGTGGAGAGCTAATATATTTAATAGTTAGCAGGGAGAAAGTCAGACTATGATGGAAAGAGAGAAAGGATAGAAGCCATGAATGAGAGGTCATTTACTGTCACATGTTGTTGAATATTTGACAAAGATTAAATCCAGTTCCCTAAATTGGCAGTTATTTGGATTGCACTTCAGATAGGGAATTTGGGATGAATTTGTGTGAGACAGTTGCAGTTAATAATGGGAGAGAAGTTAAGTGGTAGATACATAAATCTGTAGAGACAATAAAATTATACAATGAATTTATTTTTTAATTGAATCACCATAAAATACACACTTACAAATTCATGATTAGGTTTCAGTCATGCACTGTTACAACACCTGTCCTTTCACCACCGCACATTTCCTACCACCAGTGTCCCCAGTTTCCCTTCTGCCACTCAAGCCCACTTCTCTCTCTCTCTCTCTCCTCTCCCTCCTCCCTCTCCTCTCTCTCCCTCTCTCTCTCTCTCCTTTTGGCATGATGGTTTGCAATAAAGATACTGAAAGGTTATCATGTACATCCCTTTTACCTCTTTTCAGCACACACTTCTTGGCCAGTGATAATTTCTAACTATCTATCATTGTCATAACGACCCTTCTCTGGTCTAACTACCAACTCCCCAACACATACATACACATAAACACATACACACACACTCTTGTGGCAATCTTTCAACCATGGACAAATTCTCCTGACCCTCATTTCTACTGTCCTTGCATATTAGTCTCATGCTATGCTGCTTTTATATCCCACAATTGAGCTTATAAATGGATGGACATGGAGAATATCATATGGAATGAAAAAGTCAGAGGGAGATGGACAGATAGAGAATGATGACAGTGAACCTTTCTTGTGTATCTTGGGCTTTGTACCTTGCCTGGGTTATTTCAGCTTTAATAAATTACTTAGATTCAAATCATTAATGCATTCTTTATTGCCCTTCCCGCCTCTGGCTTATTACCTGATTTACAGTTGAGCTTCTTTCTCAAAGACAGGTCTAATATAATTTTTAAAAACAACAGCAAGTGATAGTTTCAATTTTATTTGTCGGTACAAATAGACACATATAAATTCATGCTTTCAGTGTTTGTAAACTTGTTTCTTAGCGTGGTTTAAAACATCGATCTTGCTTCTAAATGTTAAAATGTGTATAGCATACTTGTCACCTAGGGAAAGACACATTGAAAGTCTTTTTTAAAAGTTTTTTTTTATTTTTCTCCTTCCCAAGTATTCCTCCAGATAAAATCATCGTATTAAATTGGGTGACTCTACTCTAAATGTGATTAGTTTGTTTACATATTTAAAAAACTACTTTATTCAGATACAAATTAATATAAATACCTAAGATTTAGAGGCAATTGTAGATACTAAGTCACCCTTGAATTCTTTGGTGAGGAGAAATTCCAACATTACCGAACAAAACACGTTGACAGTTGTAAGTAGGATTCAACAAGTTGCTGCTCTAGATGGAGGTTAGTGAGCTACATGGAAAGATGCAAGTTTATTAAGGAACAGCCTTGGGTGTAAAGTCAATATGGGCAATGGAAGAGAAGAAGCAAGACTGGGACGTGGTTGGAGTCATGCTGTCATGTAGTCTCAATGATCTTGACTGACTCCATAGCATTCTCTGGAGCTGTAGTGTGTCCTCAGTAATTCAAAGTGATACCAAGAGGGCCAGATCTTTATGCCTCAAGCTAGACCAGTTACTAGGGTAGTGGACAAAACAGGAAAGGGAGCTGTGACCATAGAGAAGGGGCTCCCTACAGCTGAGGCAATTCTTAGGGGGTTCAGATCAGCAGTACTCCTACTGTTGAATTGTTACAGTTCAGGGTAACAGTCTTCAATGATCTGTTACCCTGAACTGGAACAATCTGGGGTGGTCTGCAGTGAACTCATCTCTTGAGAGTTCACAACATAGTCGTTTTTATGCACACATTGGAGACATAGGAGGGGGGTGTTGAGAGCTCTATTTCAAAATGATAGTCTCCATGTAGAAGAATATGTAGAGATCACATGGCAATCACCTAATGAAACTTGGTTGCCATGGCAATTGCTTTTCTTTAGCTAGGATACAAAAGATCCGGAAAGCAAAATGCCACTGCTCGTGGCTAATACAAAGAACCCAGATGCTTTGCCTTTATTTCATACAATGGAATTGTAGTTTTCTGCAAATTAAGATCATAAGGTAGAGCTGGGAATATGGCTCAGCTTCAAAGCACATGTCTTTCATAAATGAAAACTTTCTTTGGTCCTTGAACCACACACACACACACACACACACAATTACCAAGTAGCTTGCATATCTTTAAGGCCTCCAGCAATGAGCACTTTTCTAACCATGACCAACACTATGACTGAGAATCCGCTTTATATTTCCAAATGGATCCATTCCGAAGACTCTGCCTATCTGGTTTAATAAGCCAGATTTAGTAGCTAAAGTAGCCATCTGGTTTAATTAAACTATGCATTTCGTGGAAGTGTTGCCTTATGTCTGTCTAGTTATACGTATGAGGTGTCCCCGGTGTTTCTGTTAGTGGAAGAAGCAGTTCTGAAAAAAAATGATTGAATTCATTGGTTGGAAAGAAGGGGATGGAATATTTAATCCAGGTAAGTACAATTGCTTAAGGCCAACTCTCTTCCATTATAAACTTCTAACAGTTTATTCACATCTTATGATAAGGACTTTTTTGCAAATGTATGCATTATAAAAATACTAGATACTAAAATGCTTCTTGGTGAGAACCTAGCTTGTGACTCTCTGCCGAGTGATAATATTTTTTGTATAAATACTTAATGCTGAATACATACATACTGAAAAAGTGAGATGCCTAATATTTAGAATTCATAGAAATATAGATTTTATCTGATATTACATTAGAAAGGCCTTAATAAGTTTGTCAAGCATTTAAACCACTTGAGAGGGCTAAGCCACAGTTTGATTGTCCCATTGTTCTTTGTGAGAGTCTGAAATGAGGCTATATTGATATTATACTGATCAGATCATAGAATGATGATTGATAACTACAGAGATTTGAGCTAAAGGCATTAAGTAAAAACTTGAAATATTTTTTCCTGGAAAAATACTAAGGAATAAGCTAAACACAGAGAATAAATTAAAACTTTTCTCTTTGCTGAGGTAGGAAATTATTGGGAAGGAGAGTAGGAAGTGTTGAAAAAGTACACTCGGAGCAGTGACAGGCGGGGTGGGGGTGGTATGTGCAGATGACTTACACAGGGATTCGTCATTACACTGGAACATCCACATTTTCTACTGTAGTTGGTACTTCAGGAGCTGTCACTTCGTTCTATAAATATGCCACTTCATTTTGTTTTTGCAGGTGGTTCAGTGTCCAATATGTATGCAATGAATTTAGCTAGATATAAGCATTGTCCTGACATTAAAGAAAAGGGACTCTCCGGGTTGCCAAGATTGATTCTTTTCACATCTGCAGAGGTAAAAAATTTATTTTTGATACCAGTTATAGATTTTTATGAGAATGCATTATTTAAGGGGGCTGCTTATTTGGGGATTCCTGGTGTGCTTATATCTTAGGACATGTGATTAATATGACTAAATATAACATCATATTTCATTGCAAAGGAAATTTAGGGGGCCCATGGTCACTGAATAGTATGTCTCATCTTTATTAAAAATTTATATTTTGTGGCATTTTCTTTGAGAAAAAGAACATTGAATTTGAAAGGACTGTCTTTTTGACTCTCTGACTATGCTATTTATTAGAACTTAGATGATTACTGATTTCAACCTTGCCTTCTGCTCACCTTTTCTCATAAAGTTGGTTGGTAGAATTGTAAGCACAAGGACGTTTCAAGGAGAAAGTATTTATTTGGTAACAGTGGATATCCAATCCACACACACACACACACACAGAGTTGTATATTGTCACTGTCGGTACTTTCATTTTACTCTTGACTAAAGTAGAAAGTCAGAAGGTGCTTCGATGCATTGGTTTTGAACTAGGTTACCTTGATGCAATTTCTTCCTCTATATTACTGTCTGAGTGACCTTGGGTAAGCTGATCAACTTCTTTCTGTCTCCGCTTCCGAAGCTCGTGAAAAAAAGGCCCATATAGTTGGCCTTTTATTTAATACTTTATCCAAAAAGTCAGTGACCTAAAGCTACAAGTATTGTTAGTGCTTATACATTTGCTTATCTTGGTAAATCTATTGCTTTTGGATGGGCCCGCAGAACTGTCTTAGAGTCACTCAGCTGGAGCAATGCCAGTGAGTTGTTTCTGCTCCATGAGTCTCTTGCCCTCAGCAGGTCAATCCAGGTGCATTCTCAGGGCAGCAATGCAGGTGAAGAAGAACATAATCGTATTCCAGGACTCCTGAGTCCTAGGCTCAGAACTGGCACCTTGTCAGTTCTACCCCTTTTCTAGTCAATAGTAGTCTATTTTGGGACCCAAATCCAAGAAGTGGGAAAATAGCCTATATCTTTTAGAAAGACTCACTGAAAAGTTCTGCATATTATATCAAAGGGTCTAGATACAAAGAAGAGTGACAATACCCTGGGATGACACAATTTGAAGCCATTCAAAAACTCAATAGTTGTTTAAGATTGATTCAAATATAGATTTGAATGTAGTGGAAAACATCATATAACTTTATTTTTTCATTTGTGTTAGGAGGGAAAAAATGACAACATACATGTTTGTGCTAAAAAATTGGTGTGATACCTCCAGAGAACTAGCCTTAAACCTGACCATGCCACAGTTTGTAAAATCAGCAGGGAACACTTCCTTTTTCCTATAGTCCAGGGGCCTTGAATCTTTCATGAATCTTGCGAGGAGTAGCCCCAAACTACTTTCTTTGTGTGTTGCCCCAAAGGAAATGATAGAATTAGTAGTAGGAGGAGAATCATCCAATTATAAAAATTTGTATAGAAGAAATAGGCAATATTTATGGGCTGTCTTATCTGACAGAGATTCCTTTGTGGCTTTTGTTTGTGTCTATTTCTTCTTCTTTGTGTTCCAGTGGGTGCCTCTGTATGTCAACACTGTTTCTTCCCCATATCCCTTTCAGGAAAGGTTTAGTTTCTATATCCTCTTCAATCATTTTTGGCCTCTCAGTCAACACAGGGGTGGGCAAAAGCTGAAAATTCTGTGATTTCCAGCTGAAGTTTCTTGTATCTGTTATTTTCTTTCAAGAGCAAAAGTGACCTTATTATTTTGTCCTTTTGCAATAAAGAGTACACTAAGAGGTCAGCAATGAAAGAGAAGTTGGCCACACCCATGTTTTCCTCCTGCCCTGCCCTTTGCTCTGGCTAATTCAGCACTTGGTGCAAAGTGGGTGTCCAGTACTGGAGGCGCAGGGAGCAGTCATCTATCAAGCCTGTGATTCTTGAGCTCAGCCACTCAAGATGAAGAAATCATTCTCTTGCACAGAAAGAATGACTTGGAATGTGGACTTTTGGGGAGGATGCTCTGTGGTTTGAGATTATTGTGGAATAGTTTCCTCCTCTGGATTCCAAGCCTTATTATTTCACTTTTTAGGAAAACCTGCATAGCAGAAATGCAAAGTTTATCATATTTGAATTCCTGTGCTTGGAAAATTGGTTAGATATGGCCTTTGTTTCCAGCATGGAACTTTGTCCTTTCCTTTATCTGTTCTTCATTTGGTTTAAAACCTGCTGGAGTCTTTTTTGGAAATAATTTGGCTGGGAGGATGAAGAAATTCTAATGAAGTCTAGATTGAAGGTAATGCCTAGGAAAGATCACAGTTGTTCAAAGGAAGGAAATGAAAGTCTCACGCAGCTATGAAACAAATATTTGTACATACACAGGAGTGCACACACACATGCACACACACACACGCACACACATAGCTAGTGGAGATATGTGTGAAAAGAGAGGCAAAGTATTAGCCTTTGTTAAAAAGATGCCAAAAAGAAGATGGATATGCCAAGAAAGGATAATATATGTCTGAGTTAATTCATCTACAGTAAATACAGTAGATTCAATGGTTTCAGCAATGAAACATTTATTTTGCACAGCTAATCAGACTGAAAATTCATGATGGTCAAGGTGCTGACAGACCCAGTTGATCGAGGAAGGGCCAACCACATGGGTTTAAATCACTCTGCTCTCATTGTTCACTATGCCACATCACACTGGTCTTCCCATTGCTCATACATGAAGAGCATGGAGACAGAGTATGACATCTCTCTGTCTTCCTCTTTTTCTGAGTACACCAATCCCATGAGCACCCTGCTCCCATGACCATATCTTACTATTAACACACTTTAGGCTAGGAATTGAGGCTATTTCTTTTGAAAGGACCTACCTGCTCAAACATGTAAGAGTGTGGATTCTCTAGAAATTGTTCATAGCTTTGAATACAATCAATCCATTTGGAATGTGTATATTCCCCCGTGCATTAAGATTCCGTGCATACAGATTCCAGTGTGTAATTCATTCCCTGCCCCTGCTCTGCTAAATACACTCAGGTCATGGCATTTGCTTTATTTTGATTCATATGTTAGTGATCAACATTCTGCTCAGTAGAATAAATTAGAACCTGTGGTGTATCTCATATGCCAAAACCAGTAACAATAGTGGACCTCATTCCCAATGAATGGAGACATTACTGGCACCCACTCAAGCAAATCGATGAACAATGGGAAGAAAAGTGACAAGAGTGTTATCAGCATTCTGCTCATTAGAACACATAGTCCATTATTAGTTAAAAAATAAAGGGTAGGGGGAAATAATGGAATAATTTTAACGAATCCATCACACACACACACACACACACAGTTTTTCCCCCTGTTGGTCTATGAGCACCCTGTTATTTTCCTGCCTTGTTATACTAGGTTACCTTATTTTTTCTAAGTTTTATGCTTCCCTGGAATATTATTACGGCATGTTTCAAATACAGAATATATACACCTACCATTTAGAGCAAATTTTGCAGCCTGTGTGTTTTGGTTGTAATTTAGCTGCTATTAATGGAGACTTTGTCTTGAAACAAATTAGTGCTATGGGAAAGTATGAGAGGCATGTGTTAGGGTCTTCTTAAACCTTGACCCTTGGGGCCACATTCACTCTATGCTAGTCTTAGCTGTACAGTATGGGCAAAAACAGCCTGTGTTTGGGGTCACTGTTGATGTTTATAGTCAAGTGGATGCCTCCTAGGGTGACACACTCAACACGGGCCCCGGGTTTCACCTCTGCTTCTTTAGGAACTGACGCAGTTGTCTGCTCTTAATGTTCCCTGTCCCCCATCCCTTTTTTTTCACCTCCCCTAACTTGTAACTTTTGCAAATCTTGCTCTCCCCCACTACTGGGAGCTAATTGGTACATCAAACTAGTCACCCCAGAAAGGAGTCCTTGTGTTCGGAACACAGCCTAAGTAAAGGAAAAAGTGGTAATTTGTTGAAGAAACCCAAGGTCACAGGAAAAGTCCTTGCCAGCAGCAGAAGAGAAAACTTCAGCACAGTTCTGACTTTCATGTAGGCATTTGCTGTTTTATCTTTATAGGACTGAACACCCACTGAAATTTTTACATCTTTCCGGAGACAAATGAAAGCTGCGGAGGCTGGGTCTTAGAAGGACTGACTCATCTTTTGCCAGTGATAGCAGTAGCCACTGGTTGTTTCTGACTGTAGCCCATTGCTTCTGAACTTCAGCCTTGTCGGGCTTTTTTTCTTTCCTTCAAACTGCCCAGCTTGTCTGAAGCATCACTCTTATTCTTTGCCTTCCCAGGGTTCTTTTCCCGCTCTGCTGTTTTCAGATGCTTAGGCTCTAGTTTTGCAGCTTCCACTAATCTATCCCCATCCATTTGTGATTGACATTGGACTCTACTTTTGCCCTGAGGTATCCAACATAACGCTATTGAAGCTAGAGTTATTCTGATGACTAGGTTTTATTCAGGTTTAAACAAATTTGTTTGAGTGGGGAATGGGGGGTTTTGTAGAGGGCTTGTTCTGTTTCTCAGGGCACCCACCGGAGAGGGCCCGCTCTCAGCAACCCAAAAAATTGCTGACTTTTCTTTGAAACAGAGAGCAGTGAGGTGGGATAGTATTCGTTATTCTGAAATCAATAGGTGTTTGCTTGGCAGAGGCCAGAAATAATATACCGTACATTTATCTGAGCTGTGGTGGTTGAGGAAACAGGTAGAGAATTAATTGTACATTATTACTTTCACTCTGCATATGTTCTTGTAACAACCTGGAATGAATGCATCCTCAGGCATTTTGGACTTGTCCTATTTGATATTTGGGAATTAATTATTTAGGATGTTTCATTTTTCTTGATTTTTTTTTGCATCTGTTTTCAGGGAGTTAAAAAGAAAGAGCTCTCACTAAAATTCTCTTGACAAAGAAAGAAAAAAATTGCCACATTTTTGGGGAATATATCAAGTTAAGTGTGAAGGCATGACTACTCTTTTAATGTATTCATACCTACAAATTAAATTACTAAGGGTTTTGGTACAATAATGTCCTTTAGCACCTTCATTTTTCTGGCATGGAAATGAATTAATTGACCACCTGTCCACACTAATGTATAAAGAGCAACTTTTCTAATGTTGAATGCTAATTTACCAGCTTTATATGGTCCAGGAGGAAAAAAGGCCAACGATCTAAAGCATATGCCACTATTTCCCCATAAGAAACAGATTAGCCCTAATTCTAGAACTCTCTATTAGCCTCATTCATAAAGTTAAGTCTATACATTATCATCCATTTTGTTTTAATTTTAGCTACTTCTCTCATTTCAGTGTTTCATTCAATATTAAATAAGATTGGCTAAGTATCTGATTAGTGTCTACTACATATTGTTTGCTCTTGAAAAGAAATTATTCTGTGGTCTGTCTGTGACCGAAATCTTTGAAGAAAGTCTTGCTCTCTCCTTAGAGGGTTTCAGGTCATCAGTGGACTAGATTGAGTTTCCATAAATACTGGAGTTGTCTTAGTAACATTAAGAGACACTTTAGTCAGTGTTATGGAAACAATAATCCCGAGTGACCAAGTTTATTCCTTATGCCAGGCTCTGTGTTCACCCTTTCCTAGACATTCACCCACGTAATTCTATGGCAAGCTGATGGACTAGGTATTAAGTGGCTACTTCATATGTTAGCAAACGTTTTGTTCGATTTTATTTATTTTCTCAAGGTCCTGTATCTGTTACTGGGAAAACTTGGCATTAAATTCTGGTTTCTCTGACCAAGAGTCACCATTTTATCCTCTAGAGTATGATATTTAATTAAAGCACTATTTTCTTTTTATTTTACACAAGACCAAAAAAGTTGGTTTAAATTAATTTATTCTGCTGAGATTATAAGCAATATTATTTTCCAGTTATTTTTCCATATGTCTCTCTTCCCCCTTGTTCTTTTTAATTTAGTGTCATTATTCCATGAAGAAGGCAGCCTCTTTTCTTGGGATTGGTACAGAGAATGTTTGCTTTGTGGAAACAGATGGAAGGTAATGGGGGACAGGATCTGGATGCCTGG
This sequence comes from Cryptotis parvus, assembly GCA_021461705.1. Taxonomy (NCBI): domain Eukaryota; kingdom Metazoa; phylum Chordata; class Mammalia; order Eulipotyphla; family Soricidae; genus Cryptotis; species Cryptotis parvus. Next base: position 84,710 of record JAJIBD010025118.1, read on the forward strand.
TGGGTGGAGGGGGATTTATACTTGTTAAAAAGCCATATCTTCTATACAAGACTAAACACAATCTCTCAATTTGGTATCTCTTAGGGGTAAAATGATACCTGAGGAACTAGACAAACAAATACAGCAAGCCAAAAAAGAGGTAAGAGGGTTGAAAGAAATAAAAGGAAGGAAAATGAATGCATGTGTGTGGGAATGAGAGGGATAATGCCCGGGAGGAAATGTAAGCTGTCAGTCCATTTCTGTGTGTGGGAGAGAGAAGAGAGTGTGTTGCAGTTAAAATAGGAAAACTCATTTACAGATGTTCTATTTCCAGGTGCTTGGCTCTCCATATTCTGTGGAGTTTCTCGGATGTTCTCATTCCCAGGTGGCCGGAGCCCATTAAAACACTGACATCACCGTATTCAGGATTCTTGCCTAAATTAAGCTTAACAGATGAATCCAGCCTCTCCAGCAGGGTCCCACGTTCCACACTCCTCCATATCTCCTGACTCTGAGAATTCTGCTGGCCAAACCAATTGTCTCTGTTGCATACAGAATGATCCCTGATTTCTTCATCAACCTATTCTCCCAGGTTGCTTCCACCAAAGCCTATTTTAAATTCATCTCCACATTCTGGCTCTGGGCCTTAGTCTGGCAGAATGCTTTCCCTTCCTTAGTTACTAGAACATGTTAAAGCTGTTGTGTCCATTACTAGGGCAGGCAAGACATTGCTCTGATTACCTAAAGGGCTACAGTTGGCCCTAACACTTGTTTTGTACAGCTTACTGTTTTTAACATTTGTATAGAGTAAATTTATCTGCTCCTCCATTCTTGGGCTTTTAGGTTGTTGCCATATCTTGACTATTGCAAATAATGTTCATATGATGAACACGGAACAGGCCTGTGTCATTTTGGATTAATGAAAAATTATAGCATCTACTCTGGATGTTATTTCATCCCTTTACATAGAATTTAATATTCTATGAGTCATTGTTTTTATTGTTTTCAGTTTTAATACTGAACTGCGTTATTTACTATTTGTACTTATTTTTTTTCATAAAAGTCACCTGACTCTAGGGAGTGTCACATCAATTTATTTAATTTGATATCCTATATTTAAAATTCTGCTTTTATTGTAGAAGTATTGACTTCAAGTATATTTCCTTCGACATAGACTTATCTTTAAAAATAAAGCATTCCCATGGAAGTAAATCTGATAGTTGTCCTGTGCTACAAATTATCATATGCCTTTGATTTGAGTAAAATGATGCATTATAGCCTACTTGTTCTTCTGTGAACCTTAGCTAATATATTATACTTTAATATTTCCTTTAGGTAGCATTATAAAGCTTGTAATCCCCACCCCAAAGTTGCTACCAAAAAGGTCTTTGTTACATGATTAAGACTTGGAGAGGAGAAATATTTTTAATTTTAATTTTTTATTTAATTTTATTTAAGCCCTCTGATTTACAAAGTTGCTCACCATACATTTGTTCAGTGTAAAGTTGCTTACTATACAGTTGTTTCAGTACTCAGTAAAGGAGAAATCTTGATGGTGATTTTCATATAGTTCATAAGGTTCTTCCTTCACTCTTTTACTTTATATTTTTTGCTTTTTATCTCTACAGTTTAATCTTTTCATGGAACTTTTCAAGTATATACAACTAATATAATGTGCCTCCACATATCCATCATGCAGGGTGAATAAATATTAGCATAATCTCTGCTCAATTGTATATATATAGTGTCCTTTCCTACTACTGCTAGATTAGTTTGAAGCAAATTACACGTAGAGTGGCATTTTATCCATAAAGAGCTTAGAATATATATAAAATATATGAATAAATTTCCCAAAAACGTAGTACTAGTACAAGAAACAGTAATGTCCTAATATCGTAACATGTTCAGTCTAAATTAAAATTTCTGCAAAAGCCTTTTTAATAGAAATATTCAAGTATGAATACACATTCATGCAAGGTTAATACATTCTCCTTGGCTGACTCATGACGTAAATATTTTCAATTGTATAGCTTCACTGTTCCTCTGGCCTGTTGAAAAAATCAGATCCTTTGGCCTTTTTAGTTTGTTTGTTTTGACCTTACTCAGTTGTGTTCAGGCCTTATATATTGCCTCTGCATTCAGGGATCACTCCTGACAGTGCTTGGGGGATTACTTGGGGCGTGGGGGATCAAACCAGGATTGGCTGTGTGCAAGGTAAACACCCTCCCTGCTGGGCTATCACTCCAGCCCAAATCCTTGCTACGCTTCCACATTAGAGACAGTGTACTCAAAGAATTTGAGACTAAACATTCTCCTTTCCTGCATAAGTTTTCTCTAGTTTGTCTTATTTGACAGTTAGATCTTGGGGCTTTTTCAGATTCAGACTGAAACTTACCAGGAAGGCATCTAGGGTAACTGTCAGCAATATCATATCTTACTCTTTGCGCTCATTGATGGGTGAGTTTGACTCCTGACAGTGAATCTATTGTAGAGCTTCAGTCCCTCACTTGGGGAATGATACTGCCAATGATGGTCGTTGTCTAATTCCATTATTTTATTAGTCAATATTCTGATTAATGCTCCTGTTCTTCTTCACTTGTTGGAATGCTAAAGAAAAACATTTTCTCATCTCTACTTGGTTTCCCCAAGGAAATAGTTGATACAGGCAAGGGAAGATAATGGATTTCTCTCCTTTTTTGCCAATATTCAGAGTAGTGATTTAATTATTGACATCCCTTCATGACAGCCAAAACTTGGTACAAATTTTGAATATCATTAAGGACTCATCTTCTTGCATATTTGATGGGTTTTATTTCACCGAAGTCATTATAGTTTTTATTGTCCCATTTTTTAATGGATAGTATGAAGCTTACATATCCTAAAGTTGAAAACTTTAAAAGGGGATTTTTTAAGTAAAAATTGCTTTAGGCACATTTAAAAGTAGGACAGTGGGGTGAGAGATGGTTTGTCTTCTCAAGTTTTCTTTTAAGTCAGTTAAAGCTTGAGTCTAGATTCACCAAGGACAAACCTTACATCCATTCTTAGATTTTTATACCTGATGACTAGTTTATTTTTCTCAGTAGCTTCAGACCCAGTTGCTGTTTCAAACTTTTGGCCCAGATTGTTAGAGATGTAGAACATAGTATATCAACTTCTTTTTCTGTTGGGATTTAATTTCCTGGCCAACGGCTGTTTGTTAAAAATCTGTTGGACAATGATGCTATTTTTTTTCAATGATGCTATTTTCTGATGCTACTACAGAGATGGTGAAAAATACAGTAGCACCAGAGTTTCTGATGTGTTTTTTGAAAGCTCTAACTAGTATAACCAGAGCATAGATGGAAATATTTTAGTGTGTTTTTAAAATGAAAAGTTTCTTAGGAATAGTTTATTAGCGACGAACATCAACACTGTTTCCGCTTAATTATCTTAATACTACCATGATATATGAGAAGGAAAATTATGCAAAGTTAAATAAAATCACTAACATTTAATTTCTCAAAGTGATATTTATAGATACAGTATTAAAAGGTGAGGAAAACTCATTAATAGGCTATTTTAGCTTAAATGGTTATTTTCTCAGAACTGTCGGTATGTCATATAGTTTATGAGGAAAATTGTAACCATTAAAGACTCCTTAAATGGTTTTAGAAAATGACTTTCCCTCTTTTAAAGTTTGCTGTAAATCTTGACTTATTTCAAGTCACTCACTTCCATGACAAAGACATAATAATTTGGATTTGAATAGAGGGGAGAGTTTTCCAGATAGGGTTCTCCAAGGACTTTTTCACTTATTACGGGCCTTGAGTGAGGATGCTGGCTTGGATTGGACTTCCTGTGTTACTACTGTCAAATGGAAAATAGATTTATTAGCTACTGTCATGTGTAGTTCCCTGACATTTCAACTTATTGTTGTGGGTCAGGCATCTTTCCCTCTTCCTTACTTCCCCCAGATAGTTTCTTTCCAAGGTTAGTTGAACTGGAGTGACTATACTTCTCACTGATCATCCTCTGACATTAAATGAGATATATTATCATGAGAATTGCACTTCACGATCCAACTGAGGGAAAATAGGACTTCACTGTAAATAGAGATAAAATGACTTCTAGAGGCAGTAAACATTCTTCTATGTATTCCTCCGGTGCTCTAGAAATATAGGATTATAGCTGATTCCCCTACCCTCAACTTTATCTACAAACTTTGCCTCCAAAACACTGTCACAGGGAACATCGCACCTGTGTCAACGTGCTGGGATGGATTCATTTGGAAACAGCCTCATGTATTCTTCGCTGCTTGTTTTCCGTAAAGTCCTTTATGGTGCTTGGCCTTTTGGGTCAAATTACCATTCATCTTGACATTTACTACCAGCTCTCCCTTTTTCCCCATTTCCACTGGTACCTGTTGGCTCTACTGAGAAGCAGCCGTGCACTGCATGAGAAGGAATGAGCCTGGTAGGAGGGAGGCAGGGTCTCTTTCCAACTCACTCTGATGACTCGTGCGGCACCTGTTCTGGAGAGTGTATTCCAGTGTGATGGTCTTAGCCTCTGTGATATCAAATATGTAGCCAACTACAGTCTGTATCTTTTAACTGCACTTCAGGAAAAGACAAGAGGTTTAAATGGCTTGTCCCGGAATGGCCTATCTTTCACTCATGTTACATTTTACTTGTATTTATTCTTTCATTGGGTTTGGGGATACATCCAGCAGTGTTCAGGGCTTTCTTCTGGCTCCAGGGCTCAGCATCACTCCTGGTGGGCTTTGAGGTCCTTTAGGCATGCTGGAGACTGAACCTGGGTGGGCCAAGTGCAAAAGCAAGTGGCCTGCCTGCTGTATTCTCCAGCCTCTCTTTTCTGTAAAGAGTGTTGGCAATTGAAAACCCTAATGGATCTTTCCCATAGTAAGTTAGGAATTAGAATGAAGTTTGTGGTTGAGGTTAGATTTCCTCTAGGAATGTATAGAACAGAAAAGCCTCCAGAAGAAATAAAGAGTAGAATCAATGGGCATGTTGAGGTGGGAAAAACCTCAGTTTTTTCAATCTGTTGATAAAGACAAGAGACATATGTAATACAATAGTTTAAAAATAATTAGGGCCGAAGTGATAGTTCAGTGGGTAGGGCATTTGCCTTGTATGCAGCTGACCCAGGTTTAATCTCTGGCATCCCAAATGGTCCTCCCCTAGCATTGCCAGAAGTAATTCCTGAGCGCAGAGCCAGGAGTAACCCCTGAGCATTTGCAGGTGTGGCCCAAAAAAGAAAAAACAAACAAAAAATTCTCAATGAGTATCAAAAGAAACCAATTAATATCAGGAAGTATAACCCTTAAATTTACTCACCTAGCACAGGATGAGTTTATTAGCGGTTGTGACAATTCTGTGTGTGAACCCTTCCCTCAGGGGCAGCACCATTTCTTGTCTGTGCCACGTCTGGAACCACCGTGCTTGGAGCCTTTGATCCTCTGGATGAAATCGCTGACATCTGTGAGCGGCACCGTCTCTGGCTTCATGTGGATGTGAGTTTATCCCTGTGTGCACATGTGTATTATAAACCTGTAGAGCTATCTAGCCTGTTGTCAGCTTTGTTGAGTACAAATGAGCCTGGTAAACTCCTTTTATTATAAACTAGCTCTGAGTTCGCCAGCTTTTACTAAGTGGGTCTTTCTGGTTAGGAAGCATAAACATGCCATGTTGATGAGGCATGTTTTTATTTATAAATAAATTTTTGAAAAGTTCCAAGACAGTGTTGATTTTTTGTTTTGTTTTCTGAATTCCATTTCATTTCCTGTGTTCTCCTGAATGTTTTTTTTATCTTTTGAGACAGCCCTTATTAAGATAAGGTATAAGCCTGAATTTTGAACTATAGAGTCAAGATTGTGGGTTCTAATCTGATTCTTCTTCATTGTGATTATGGATTTAGTGTACCTGACTTCTTCATTTGAAAAAAGGAAATGGCTCTGTAATGTGTTTTCTAGTCTAAAATTATATTATTTTAATTAGCCAGAAATATGCAAAAAATCTGCATTACATAGTTACTTGCTTTAATTGAAGAAGATTTTATCTGAACCTATCATAATTATTGGAGGGAATTTGGCTAATGTATTCTCAATATTCTAATGAAATAATTTGCCTTTTTTCCTCATTAATTTTCTAAGTCCAAAGATTGTTCAAAGCAAATTTTTCTTAATTAAAGATAAATCTTGAGCAGGAGCGATAGTCCAGCGGGTAGAGTGTTTGCCTTGCACACAGCCGACTTGGGTTCAATCCTTGGCATCCAATGTGGTCCCCCGAGCACTGCTAGGAGTAATTCCTGAGTGCAGAATCAGGAGTAACCCATGAGCATTGCCAGGTGTAACCCTAATAAAGAAAAAAAAGATAACTTTTTAAAAATTGACTTAACCAAGTTTAGAAAATTGAATTCTGCTAATTATGAAGCCTTGCTAAGTTTTTGTTCTGATTTGGTTTGTTTTTTAGGCCATACCCGAATGTACTTAGTGCTAATTTTTGGATTTGCCCTCAGAGATATCTCCTGGCGGTAGATACCTCCCCAGATATATCTCCAGGGGACCATATAGAGGGCCAGGGATTGAACCAGAACTAGCTGCATGCAAGGCAAACACCTTGTCTTTTGCTCTGGATCTGTGATTTTAACTTGATTTTAACCTGCTTCCCTCCCTCCCTTCCTCTTCTTTCCTCCCTCCCCTTCTTTTTTTGTGATAGCAGGAATTAATTAGTTTAATTCAACACAATAGCACGAAGCTGAACATGCTGATGAGAATTTAGGGTACTTTCTCTCGGCAAGTGAATGTTTCATAACCTTGTGAGAAGAAAAGGACAATTATTTTTTTTTATTTGAATGCAAAGTCAGTGAGTTTTGGGGGATATACCTGTGTATAATTTTATACTTTGGGTGATTTTATGTTTTTAGAGTGAAATATTTATGACATGAAGGGGAGTTTTCAGAAGCTCATATTTTTCATTAAGTGTAAGCTAACATTTGGTAAAAGCAGCAATAATATAAACCTCACTAGTGCTATAGGGTCTATTAGTATGCCAATGGCAAGACTTCAGGTAGATTATTTGTGACTTTAAGTGGGATTGTAGTATTTGGATCTGTTCACATTTCAACTTAGATTTTATCGATTTTCATAGACTTAGAAGCATAATGATATATTATGTCCTAAAAGATAAAATAAATTGAGTACCTTTGTGACTCTAGCAATGTGGAAAAAATAAAATATATCAGCAGTTATACTTAAAATTCTACTCTCATAAAAGAAACATCAAATATGGATTACATTGTTATGTAAAACAGAGTAACTACAGCAGTTTCTAAATTGGGAATAATATTAAGAGATTTATGGGGCTTAGGGTTGTAATATATAAGCATATTATATATTATAGATTTTTAGATTTTCTAAAACTTAAAGACCGCATTTTGAAGGAACTGCTTTCATAAGAAAATACTTAAGCCATACAAATTATTGTTTTCACATAGTAGGAATCTAGATATTGCCTATTATAGTAGGTTCAGTTTGACAACAATTTGATTAATTAGCTCTGACAATAAAATCTTTATGTTCACCACCCTTTTATATTGCAGGCATGCATTGAACCGATTGATACAAATGTATGCAGCAACTTGGCATTTCATTTATTGGAAAGAAAGTACATGAAACTTGTGTAGTTTATTAATTTTCACTGTAAAAAATTAACGGCATTGGAAATTTGGCCTGGTAGAAATTTTTCTAAAGTCTATCTGAATGATCATTTTCAAATATTAAAACTTTATTAGTTATTATTATTTATCTATCTTTCTATTTATTTATTTATTTATTTTTTGCATTTTTGGTCACACCCGGTGGTGCTCAGGGGGTTACTCCTGGCTCTGCACTCAGGGAAAAACTCCTGACAATGCTCTGGGGACCATATGGGAGCTGACGATCGAACACGGGTCAGTCGCATGCAAGACGAATGCCCTACCCACTGTGCTATCGCTCTGGCCCAAAAAACTTTATTTATTTTTTTAAAGATGTAATGATAATTGCTTGTTCTGGGTTTCCCAAAGTCCCCAGCTTACCTGCATTTATGCCATCATCCATCTATTCACTCACAGTTGCATTTTAAAATATTTAGCATTTCTGAAATTAATATTTTGATTTTTTTTTGTTACTGTGTGCAATAAAATGATGACTTTTACATTTGATTGTATCTTAATTTTGGTTAATCAAAATGCATTTTTGAACAACTGAGCAAAAATAGCTGGGATTCTGTTAGGAATTTTATCTTCCACACTGTTTTTCCAGACTACCTCAGAGAAGATTTGAGGGTTGTTTAGTATTTTCTGAAGCAAAGATTGGGGTTATTATAGAGCCTGTTTCTCCTGGTCAGGCTCTCTAAAGTCTCTCAGCCATTCTCTTGTCAACTCCCAAATAATAAACATTGTATTGAAAACCATAAGGTTTAAACTGCCAGATAGTTTTTAAACAAAAAAATTTAGACTCTTTTCCCTTTTGGCAACCTCAATTTTGTTGTCAACGACAATTGACATATTTATACTTTGTCATTCCTTTCTCCTATTCCCTATATGACACACATGGATGAAAATCATCCAATATTAGTCTTTCTCCTGATGATTTATTTCTCTCTGTATAATTCCAGTTTCCTTTCATTTTACTGCAAATGGCAAAATATCCATCTTTGGGCTGGGTATTGCTGAGTAGTTTCCGCTGTGTTTAAGGAAACACATAAGAATGAGTTTACCACATTTGTGGTAAAATGAGTTTACCACATTTTCCTTATTCTTTCATCAATGGCCATCTGAGTTGTTTAGACACTACCAGGTCTTCATTCTTCCCATCTACTACTCCGCTTACTGGTCCTACGACTAATTTACTAAGTAAAGAGATAATAAACAAGTAAAATGATAACCATAATACCGAACAAGCAGCAACGGTTCAACAAATGAGTTATCATTAAGATGAAAGCTTCTCCTTCATTCAAAAAACAATTTTTGCTAGGGAATCTAGCAAATCTAGAGAATCAGAATCTCTAGATCTGAGAGAATCAGAAAAGAATCAGAGAGAATCAGAAAATCAGAATCTAGAGAATCAGAAAATCTAGAGAATCAGAAAGTGAAAATGCTAGGTAATTAAGGAAGTTTTTCTCTCAGCTCTATTGAGCAGTATGTTTGAGTGAACTGTTCCTAACTTTGCCAAGTTACACTGTAAACCAATGTCTTGAAAGAGTTTGTGTGGTTTTAAAAGCTGTGATTCAGCTCACTCGGACTGGGGAAATATTTCCTATGGAGTTAAGGGAGGAAGCAGATACAAAGAGGATCAGGAGAAAAGGCATTTAAGTACAGTGTGAGGCAGGGAGCTAAAAGTGTGACTGAGCCTTCAAAGTCTCATCATTGGTCATTCTCCTTGAGGTTGAGGAATAAGAAAAGTGAGAATAAAACAGCAACTAAAGTTCAGTATATAATGGAAGTGAAAAAACTTATTATGTAGACCTCCTTAATGTTTGTGAAGTTCACGATCTCAAAATTATGATGGAGATTTTCTTTTCATTGGTGACAATGACATTACCTAGATACTGGACTTTTGCCTCTGGTAGGTGAGTGAGCATTGATATGTTTATTACACAAATAAATATGTGTTACACATTGTCCATTGGGACTACATATTTTTAAAAAGAAAAAAAGAGTACTATCTCATACAGAGAGAGTGTAGCAGGAAGGGGACTCACCTATAGCCCAAGTCATTTCTTCTGCATCTGGGAATCTCTTGGATTTGTATGCATATTACCTTTGGGAACCCCAAGGATTTTTGGAGATCCAGTTATGGAAATAGGCACGGAGCTAAGATTTTGCAATTTTGTTTTTGATTTTGTTAGGGTTCACTTTTTTTCTTTTATATTAAAAAATCATGTTTGTAACAGTAAAGTTATTTTAGTTATACAATATTGCAACACCAACCCTTCCAGCGATGTCTCCTTCCCTACACCAATGTCCCCAGTTTCCCTCTCTCCTCCTTCAGTCTGCCTAAAGATCAGGGGCTGCTCGGTCCCTATGGTGCTGCAGTAGGCCATCAGGGCCATCCATCCCAGCAATGCTCAAGAGCCTTCAGGACCTCACCTGCCTATCTATGTTTGGAGGCCTCAAGGGTCAACCCAAGATGTTCAGGGAGGCCACATGGTGCAGGGGACTTAACCCGGGTAGGATATTCGCCATATATGAGCTCTAATTCCTACATCATATCCTTAACCAGAGATAGTTATTTGTACATTGTATTTATGACTACACAGTAACTTGAAAAGTACTTTTGGCTTGTTACTTAATGGAATCAGAGTTTGGGAAATTCTAAGGATCATAAGATATTCCCTTCACTTCCTCTCTTCCATATTGTTGTGTGCACAATCTTTCCAGTTAGAGCATGGCAAGCTTCATGTATTGTATTTGATATGCCAAAAAAGTAACAGTTATAGACCTCATTCCCATAATCTGAATGAATGGCTTAAGGCTCTTCTTGTTCCTGGAGCGAGCAGATGCCCTTGGGTTACACTTGTTTGCAACAAGATGTATGGAGATGTTACTGGTGTCCGCCTCCAGCAAATACATGAACTACGGGAAGACAAGTGATACTAGGGAAGTGATTTAGGTACTCTTATTTTTTCTTTTTAAAATTATGTAGTCAAAAGCAGAATATCCTTTATCTACATTTCTGTCAGCTTCTTAACTTATTTCCTATCTAAAAATGCTTCCCTGCCTCTCAATATTCCACGCTGTTTGCACCAAATGGACATTTCCCTAAATCATGATGGTACCATGAAAAATGGAATACATTTTGACTCCTAGAATTTGCTTTTATTACCTGTGAAACCTTGGATCATTTATCTACAACGTCTGAACTCATTTTTCTATTAAAAAAAAAGTAATAATGCCATTCTTCATGCAATTTTTATGCAGTTTAGTTTTTGGGCCACACCTAGTGGTGCTCAGGACTTACTCCTTTCTCTACACTCAGTAATCACTCTGGTGGTACTCAGAGAGTCAGAAAGGGCGCTGGGCTTGAATCTCGGTCAGGTACATGCAAGGCAATACATTCTTCTGCTATTTTATAACTATAGCCCAAGCTTTTTTGTAGTTTAAATGACCTTGTAGAGCATCCTGCATAACCCAAGCTAATCACATTTTCCCTCTCTCCATCATCTTTTATATCCTTACACATTAAAACTGAGAAGCCTTCTCAATGGAAGAAACAAAATTGACTTTCCTGCTCCTCCTATTGATTCTTTCTCCCTTCCAAGCAGATCTATTGACTTTCATCTCCTTATTCTCAGCTTCCCGCTCCATTGTTCACATTTACCTCTCCAATGAATAGCAGTTCTCAAGTATCTTTTCCACACTCTTATGTATTCTATTTTCTAATATTTCTGAAAATTGTTCAGTTTTTATTACTTGGGTCCATTACGAGATAGCCCATCTTAGTGATGAAGACATTTGTATTCTCACCTCTTTACCTGACCAATCATGGGCTTTGTTTATTATAGGTAATGTCATCCTTAGCCTCTGTCTCATTCTAGCATTCACACGTAATGTATATTGGAAAACTAACATTTTAAAAATTGCCTTAGTTTAGACTCTAGGATTCAAAAGGATATGAATTGTGTCATTTGGGTAGCTTTTTGTCCATATACAACTCAAAAAGTTACTACAAAAAAATTTCTTTATGTAATGTGAATTTAAATCCTAAAGTCAATGAAAGTCCATCTATTGGGAAGAGTTTCTGTTTATCTGGGTGTTTGTTGCCTAAGATCCGATTTTCCTATAGCACAAATTGATCAACATCAAGTTAAAACAAAGTATCAAATAAGACAGATTGAGATTCTTGCATAGTTTTGTAACAGTGAACTGCTAAAAAAATGACTTAGTAATAACATTATTTGAGTTTATGTGATTTTCTCAACAGGCTTCTTGGGGGTGGTTCAGCTTTGGTGTCAAGGAAATATCGCAAACTTCTGCATGGCATCCACAGGTAAATGAGGTTTGCAGATACATAACCTGCAGGGAAACGCTGGGGTGCCCTGCACAAAATCCAGGAGCAGGGTCAGGGATCCCCTTCTGCCCAGGGGATCAGAGGCAGGCAGGTGGAGAAAGATGCGAGAACCCAGCAAAGTTTCAAAATGCTTTACTTACACAGGTTCTGGCATACAAATCAGCAATAGGAACTTAGGGTTCCCAGCTGGGTCTTGGCCATGTGTAGGCCAAGATGTCTTCCACCATGTGTTAAGGCCCTGCAGAGAGGAGACAACAAAGAGGCAAGAAGGGGAGTGCCACAGTAAAGGGGCAGAAAGAAAGCAGGCTACAGCTTTTATATCCCTGCAACACAGGCTGTCCACTCCAATGGAGAGCAGTTAGGGTAAAATCCCCTCAGGTAATTTCTCCCAGGACCTCACCTAGGCCCTTTGAGATGTTAATGCTTGCCAAGCAAAGATCTGCCTTGGAAGTGCCCTGCAAGGTAGAGCAGAGGAGGGTCATCTGAGATGAACTGTATTTCAGTGTACAAAGGCAAGCATCTGTACCAAGGAATATTCTATGGGCAGTTAAATATTTCTCCCGGCCTTCACAAAAGTCTCATCTTTACTTCATGGTTGTTCTGAATATTAACCTTTGACTTATAGAGAGCCATGCTTGCTTGCTTGGAGGCAAACAGCATTTCTCTCTGGTCTGATTACTTAGAGATCCAACTTGGCCAGGCAAATATACCAGTAAGATCTAGCTAGTCCCACGATGATTGTGGCAGCATGAGAGAATATTTATACCAGCCAGTATAGAGTACATAGTCAGATGAGCTGCCACATTCAAACTATCCTCCTCCTATCTACAAAGTGGCCTGTAGGAGGCAACTCCAGGCCAGATGCAGAGGCTCTGGGCAGCAGTGTACTGCAACAATACCCTTTTATTTATGCAAAGGAATCACCTCAAGATTTGCTCCACTTAGGTGTTATGTTGAAAATAGGCAAAAAAAAAAACTAAATAAGTACTTTGTTCTTAAAAATATGAAATATTCCCTATCACTTAATAAATCCTTGTAGAACATGGACTACTGGATGAGTGTTTAATTCCAAAGGCTATTGATAGTCTTTTGGCCGAAATGAATTGGCGTTCTCTTCCCCACCTTGTTCTTTGTTTAACATAATAGGGCTGACTCTGTGGCCTGGAACCCACACAAGATGCTGATGGCTGGAATTCAGTGCTGTGCTCTCCTTTGTTAAAGACAAATCTGTGAGTTTTCCTCTTTTGTTTTTTCAGCATCGAAAGGTATTCATTAACGATGTTTTCAGAAAACCCATTTTTGCTTACATTTTGGTATCCTGGGCCAGATGTAAAATATACTCTTTGGTAAAAGCGGATGGCATCAGAATAAAAGATAAATGGATCCAGATAAAAGATCTAGTGTTTATGCAGAGGTAATTTTGTGGATTTAATTTTTATATAGTATAATCTCATTAGTTACAACAAAATGATCTCTCTCACCCTCATTTGGATTATACTTTGAAACTCAGTTTAAAACATTGCCAAGATTTTTTTTTCTACTTGATTAAGTCTGGGATTTAAGTTATCTTGAAACTTCTGCTTGTTGAAAAGTGGAACAGATGTGTGTCATACATTAAATTGAATGCTTAATATGCTTAGCTAGGGTTTAATAGCCCATTTATACAGGAAGATGTTAGTTCTGGGCTGAGCCTTGAACGTTGATTTATTAGGCCTGTTTCAAGTGGTTGGAACTTAGCTTCTTTTGGAACATTGAAAGAGTTGGAAACTCATCTGCATCACTGTGAAGCAAGTGGAGAAGCGTTGTTGAGGGTCACTTAGCTGAAGGCATAAACCCACTGTTTTCCATGAGTTAAATAAAGATCCTTGTGGGAAGTGGCCCAGGCTTGGAAGTGCTACTTCATTCTTAGAAATGCCTCCTCAAGATCTGTGTACAGCATGTGGGTGATCTTTCTCAGCCATCTGTTTACATTATTACCCCCTCAGGGGACTCCCTTTGCCAATTCTAAAGTCATTTTCTCTTTTTAAGGAATTTTATTTCAAATGGAAAGCGTATTTAAAATTTAAAACCTAGTCTCTTCTGTTTAGATAGTTACAATTCTTTCAAAAATTGTGATATTTGTATGTCAGTGCCTTAATTGTTGTGGAATGAACATTCCATTGGGAGGTTTGAAAAAATTCTGGTTGGTTAACTACCCACGAGGAACTCTCAGAACATTAACAGATTTATTATTGTATTATTAAGTTAACCATCATGAATCATCTTCAATAACATTTAACTTTTTGGGGTGTGATGGTGGGTTCATACTTGTGTGGTGCTCAGGACTTACTACTAGCTCTGTGCCCAATGGATTACTTCTGGCAGGGTTTGGGATATACCGTGTGTGGTCCCTGGATAATGAATCATGATCAGCCATGAGCAAGGCAATCAATTGTCTTACCCACTGTACTGTCTCTCCAGCTCCCAAACATTTATTTTTATTTAAGTTTCTTAATCAAGGTGGTATCTTTTACTGAAAAAATGATATCATTTACTGAAAATGATTTAAAATTATTATTATTATTAGCAAACAATATCTGTCCCCAATGCAGACTCGTAATAATTTATTTTATTATTAGCAAACAATATCTGTCCCCAATGCAGACTCGTAATAATTTATTTTATATTGCTTGTTATAATCTGTTACAAATATCAAAAAACTCTTTCCTCAGAAGCAAGTTAGTGAAGATTGCATGTATTGCCATGCAGTTATTAAGCCCTTGTGTAAGAGATTACTAAGATGTTAGAGTTTAAGCTTCTGTGTGCTTTTTTTTCTTTTTTTTTCTTCTCTTTTGGGTCACACCCGGCAATGCTCAAGGGTTCCTCCTGGCTCTGCACTCAGGAACTACTCCTGGTGGTGCTCAGGGGACCATATAGGATGCTGGGGACCGAACCCAGGCCAGCATGGCCGCGTGCAAGGCAAACCGCCCTACCCGCTGGACTATCGCTCTGGCTCCCATGTGCATATTTTATTAATCGAGCTTAGATGCCTTCTACTTTACATCCCATTCAGTCTGGTGTGCTACTACTCCTGGTTTATCAGTGTTATTGCTGCCACATGCTCCAGGAAGTCCTAAGAAAGCTTGGGGGGGGGGGGCGGGTTACACCTGGCTCTGTAACCCGGAATTATTCCTGGTGGTGCTTGCAGTTCATCAATAAGTGCTTTATTTAGAGGTGACTACAAGAGTATACCACCCGCACAGCAAGCCTGGCAAGCTGCCCGTGTCGAATTTGATATGCCAAATATCAGTAACATTTATATTAGGTCAGTCCCATGATCTAATATAATGGTTTGAGGCTCTTTACGTTCCTGGAGCAAGCGGATGCCTTTGGGTTCTACTAGCATGAGACAGGACATATGGAGATATTACTGGTGCCCGCTCTAGCAAGTAGATGATGAACGGGAAGATAGTGATAGTGATAGTGATTAGCAAACAAATGAATGATATCTTTATAAATTAGGACATGATGGGCTTTGGAATCAAGGAGGTTTTCCTTTTGTTCTGGATAGAGGACAGAAATCAGTCAAAGCTGATTATATGCTCAATATTATTTTGAGTTTGCTGATATTTATTTTATCTCCTTTTTTTCCCTGTTCATTGAATCTGTATGACATCCAGATCTATTGGTGTGATACTCTTAGGAGTGGAACATTTAAACCAAAACTTTTTTTTTTTTGCTTTTTGCGTCACACCCGGTGACGCTCAGGGGTTACTACTGGCTCTGCACTCAGGAATTACTCCTGGCAGTGCTCAGAGGACCATACAGGATGCCGGGATCGAACCCGGCTGGCACAGGCCAGCCGTGTGCAAGGCAAACACCCTACCTGCTGGGGTATCACTCTGGCCCCTAAACCAAAACTTTTATGAATACTCTTTTGTAGGACTTACTGGATTTTATACATTTTTTCTGTTTGAATGATAATGAACGTTTTATCCAAGAATTGACTTAAATTTATGTACTTGCAGCAATTTAAAATTTTTCTGCATCATATAATTCAATAACAGAGGTTAAAGTTATATACTTTTAAAAAGAATTTATTTCTCTATCTCAATAATACCCTTATCTGCTCATATGGCAGGAATTACGAAGTTAAGAAAATCACATTTATTGGAAACAAATTTGACCACCTTCTAAATTACCTATGTTTTTGAAGAAAGACTGTTTTCAAATGAAATAGAATGGGATCACTAAACCGTGAGATGTGAGTCGACATTCAGTTTAAGGACATTGATACTGACAGTTTTCTGTCTTTTTCCTTCCTACTTGCTACGTCTATTATTCTTTTATTTAATATATTTTTCATTTGTCATTTAGTAAACTGCAAATTTCCTATGTGTGCCATGCACTATGCTGATTTTAAGTTTATAAAATGCACACATTTAATGTAGTTCAAGAGTTTGTAGTATCACAGATGAGACAATAGGAAAACAACACATGCTTAATTTTATAGGTCTTTTTTTATTTTTTTGGGTCACACCCGGCAATGTTCAGGAGTTTCTCCAGGTTCTGCACTCAGGAATGACTCCTGGTGGTGCTCAGGGGACCATATGGGATGCCAGGGATCGAATCCGGGCCAGCATGGACTGACCTAGTGCAAGGCAAACACCCCACCCACTGGGTAATTTTATAGATCATTTGATGAATTCTATGAAGACTGTATCAGATACTATTCATTACATATTTGTTCCATCATTTTAACCATCCCTTTCTTCTATATTCTATACTTACTGACCAGTTTTCCTTGTAGATCAGTTACCATAGAACACAAGTATTGTCAATATGATGTAACATAAATGTGATCAAGTTCTTGAGAAATTTTTAAACTTTCTGCTAAAGGCAATATACACATAACATCATTCTGCTTCGAATTCCTAACATGAATGTAGTTGAGTCAGAATAGTATACGTGAACTTCTGGCAAATACTTTAAAAAACAACTATAAGGCAATATTTGACCCAGCCATACCACTCCTGGGAATATACTCTGGGAAGCCAAAAATACGCAGCCAGAGAATTGCAGCTTCCCCACAGGTGTGTGTGTGTGTGTGTGTGTGTGTGTGTTTGTGTGTGTCCTTGCGTCTCTGTGGACCCAATCAGTCCCCAGGGAACAGCCGGAACCTCCATCAACGGGAACTGAGGCAAGTGGCCTCTGTTCCACCCCGGACCCCTTGGGCCCTGTGCTTCCGGAACAATTGCAGCCTCCCCACAGGTGTGTGTGTGTGTGTGTCCGTGTGTGGTCCTTGTCTCTGCAGACCCTATCAGCCCCAGGGAACAGCCGGAACTTCCATCAAAGGGAACTGAGGCAAACGGCCTTGGTTCAGCCCCAGACCCCTTGGGCCCTGCACTTCCGGGAAAGATTGCAGCCTCCTCCACAGGTGTGTTGGGGTGTGTGTGTGTGTGTGTGTGTTTGATTCTTGCTTCTCCAAGGGACCCAATCAGGCCCAGGGAACAGCCGGAACTTCCATCAATGGGAACTAAGGCAAACAGCCTTGGTTCCACCCTGGACCACTAGGGCCCTGCACTTCCGGGAACAATTGCAGCCTCCCCCACAGGTGTGTGTGTGTGTGTGATCCTTGTGTCTCCGCAGACCCAATCAGCCCCAGGGAATAGGCCAGAACCCTACAGCCACATCCCAAAACTCAGAACCACGCAGACACAAAAGCGCCCGCACAATCCTCTTACTATCTCTCTTGCATGAGGTATCAGTGAACCTTTGGTTCTACACTCCTTGCCAACCACCCGAACTCTGAAAACAGCCTAGACACCTACTAACTGTACTATCTAGTCACCCAAGAACTCACATTTGCAACCTATAATAGTCATAATTGTAAAGCAACGCAAAATTCCATCAAGCTCAGTGAATGAAGTCACTAGTCCAGATGAGCCAAGCAATACCGATGAGTTGTATAACCTCTCTGATAAGGAATTTTGGAAAGAATTGTTAAGGATGCATAAGGAACTCAAAAAAGCAGTGGAATGCGAAATCAATAAAATACAAGAGGACATGAGAGAAGTTAGGAAAATGGTAATGGAAATGACAGATGTTAAAAATGAGGTAAATGAAATGAAAAACACAGTGGAAGGCCACCATAGCAGAATAATAGCTACTGAAGAAAGAATTTGTGATCTCAAAAATGAGTTCCAAAGATTCTCTACACAATACCAGAAGATGGAAAAAAAGACTCACAATTACCCACCAGACAAGAGATAATCGGGATGAAGCAGAAGAAACAACATACAAATCATTGGGGTCCCAAAAGGGCAAGAAGAAAACCCTGATGAAGAAGAAACTGTCAAAGCCATAATTGTTGAGAAGTTCCCGGAACTAAAGAACGCTTGCCTCAAGATCCAGGAGGCCCGTAGGATACCAGCTAAAAGAAACCCCAATGAGAATACTCCAAGACACATCTTAATTAAAATGACAAATACTATAGATAGAGATAGAATACTGAAAGCAACAAGATCAAAGAAGGAAATCACATATAAAGGAACATCCCTAAGATTTACAGCAGACTTCTCTGATGAAACACTCCGAGCCCGAAAACAATGGTGGGATATTGTGAAAAGGCTCAATGAACTGCAGGCCTCACCAAGAATTCTTTACCCAGCCAGACTCACATTCAGATATGAAGGAAAGATACACAACTTCATGGATAAGCAACAACTCAGGAACTTCATGGACTCAAAACCAACTTTAAAAGAAGGACTGAAGGGTCTACAGTAATACAACCAAACCCAAAGGCACACAAGCACAAACAGAAAGATGGCACAAAATCTGATGACAATAATCTCTCTCAATGTCAATGGTCTAAATGCACCAATTAAGAGACACAGAGTGACAAAATGGATTAAAAAACTGAACCCAACATTCTGCTGCCTACAAGAAACACATCTGAATAATCAGAACAAACACAGACTCAAAGTCAAAGGTTGGAAGACCATTCTCCATGCAAACAACTCCTCCAAAAAGGCTGGTGTGGCCATACTAGTATCAGATAATATAGAATTCAGGCTGAAAAAGGTTAGAAGGGACAATGAAGGCCAATTCTTATTAATTAAGGGGTATGTATACCAGGAAGAAATTACACTACTAAACGTGTATGCACCCAATGAGGGGCCAGCAAAATACATAAAACAACTGCTAAGACGGGGAGCTCCGCCGGGGTCCCCAACAGTCCTGGGAAGCAAGTTCCCTTCTACCTCTGAAGCCGGCGAGGAATGGATGAAAACTCAGGAATCCGATGCAGTTTTAAAAGGGTTTACTTATCACAGGTTCAGGCATACAAATCAGCAAAAGGAAAAGCCCGGTGCTTAGGATTCCAGGCTAGAACCCCAGACACGTGTAGGCCAAGATGGCGGCTACCACGTGTAAAGGCCCCAGAGAGAGAGACAAAGACAAAACTCCCAAGAAGGGTGCGAGCTCACAAAGAGCCCCCCAAAAAAGAAGCTGTGTGAGAGAGGAAGCAGGCTAGTATTATACCCCTGCAACTCAGACCTCCCTCCCACTGTTATGGAAAGCAGGGACAGTCAAATGCCCTCAGGTAATCTCTCCCAGCACCTCACCTAGGCTCTTATATATGCTAATGTCTTAAGCTAAGATCTGCCTGGAATTGCCTTTATAGGGTAGAGAGAGGGGTTTCTGAGATGGCAAGTCTCTGTACCAAAGACTAATACTAATGCCAGTTAAATATTTCTCCAAGCCTTCACAAGTCTCTTCTACTTCATGGTAGTTTTGTATTTTAGTTGCCTTTGAGTATATCAGGGATCCATGCTTGTTTGCTTGGAGGCACACAGCATTTCTCTCTGGTCTAATTATTTAGGGATCCTACGTGGCCAGGCAAATATGCTGGTAAGATCTAGCTAGTCCCACGATGATTGTGGTAGCATGGGAGAATATTTATACCAGCCAGTACAGAATATATGGTCAGATAAGACTGCCACATTCAGACTCTCCCCCCTATCTATGAAGTGACCTGCAGGAGGCAATCCAGGGCAGATGCAGAGGCCTAGGCTTTTAGGTGTCCTGCAACACTAAGAGACCTCAAAGAGACATTAACAGTAACACAATAATAGTTGGAGACTTCACACTGCTCTATCAACTATGGATAGATCAACAAGTCTGAAACTCACCAAGGAAATATTGGCCCTGAAGGAAGAAATGGAAGAAAGAGAGCTAGTGGATATATACAGGGCTTTTCATGCAAAAAAACTGAATACACATTTTACTCTAGTGCATATGGAATATTCTCCAAGATAGACCACATGCTGAGTCACAAAGCATACCTCAATAAAATAAAAAAGATAGAAATTGTTCAGCTATCTTTTCAGACCATGACGCACTGAAAATGGAATTTAACCATACACAGAAACAGGGAGTCAAACCAAACACATGGAAAATGAACAGCTCACTGCTGAACAACCAATGGGTCATAGAAGAAATCAAACAGGAAATCCAAAGATTTCTGGAAACAAATGAAAATGAAGATACCAACTACAAGAACTTGTGGGACACGGCAAAAACCGTGTTAAGAGGGAAAGTTTATAGCTCTGCAAGCATTCATCAGGAAACAAGAAAGGTCCCACAAAAATAACCTGACTACAGAGCTGAATACATTAGAAAAAGACCAACAAAAGGGGCCCAACCCAGGCAGAAAAAAAGGAAAAAATAAAACCTAGAGAGGAAATCAATGAGTTGGAAACCAAAAAAAAACAATCCAAAAGATTAATGAAACCAAGAGCTGTTTTTTTTGAAAAAATAAACAAGATTGACAAATCATTGGCAAGACTTGTAAGGACAGGAAAAGAGAGAACCCAAATAAACAGAATTAGAAGTAAAAATGGTGCCATCACAACAGACACCACAGAAATCCAAAAGATCATCAGGGATTATTTTGAGAGCCTGTATGCCGTGAAACACGAGAATCTAGAAGAAATGGATAAATTCCTGAAGTCCTATAACCTCCCACGGCTGAAACAAGAAGACCTGCAGTACCTGAATAAGCCTATCACCATTGAGGAAATTGAAACAGTAATTAAAAAGTCTGCCCAAACACAAAAGCCCAGGTCGAGATGGATTCACTAGTGAACTCTACCAAACCTTTAAGGAGGACCTAGTATCAGTGCTTCTCAAGCTCTTCCAGGAAATAGAAGAAACAGAAACACTCCCAAACAGCTTCTACGAGGCACTTATCACCCTGATACCCAAAGCAGGGAGAGACAACACAAAAGAAAGAAAACTACAGACCAATATCCCTGATGAACACGGATGCTAAGATCTTCAATAAAATACTAGCTAACAGAATCCAAAGACTCATCAAGAAGATTATACATCATGACCAAGTAGGATTCATGCCGGGAATGCAAGGATGGTTCAACATTTGCAAATCAATCAACATAATACATCATATCAATAAGAGAAAAAATAAAAACCATATGATCCTATCAATAGACACAGAGAAAGCATTTGACAAGGGCCAGCCCCCGTTCATGATTAAAACCTCCAGAAAATGGGAATTGAGGGGACTTTCCTCAAGATAGTTACAGCCATCTACCAAAAACCCACAGCGAGCATCATTCTCAATGGGAAAAAATTGAAAGCCTTCCCCTTATATCAGGGGCAAGACAAGGTTGCCCACTCTCAACTCTTTTATTCAATATAGTAATGGAAGTACTTGCCATAGCAATCAGAGAAGAAAAGGCCATCAAGGGCATCCAGATAGGCAAGGAAGAAGTCAAGCTATCATTATTTGCAGATGACATGATATTATACCTAGAGAACCCTAAACTCTCTACCAAAAACTCCTAGAAACAATAGACATATAGTAGAGTGGCAGGATACAAAATCAACACCCAAAACTTGGTTGCTTTCCTATATACAAAAAAAGAAAGAGAAGAAAGGGATATTAAGGAAACTATTCCATTCACAATTGTGCCACAGAAAATCAAATACCTAGGAATCAACTTAACCAGGTGTGTAAAGGACCTGTACAAAGAAAACTACAAGACCCTGCTCCAAGAGATAAAAGAGGACACAAGGGAATGGAAACATATTCCCTGCCAATGGATGGGGAGAATCAACATTGTCAAAATGGTAATACTCCCTATAGCTCTGGACAGAATCAATGCAGTACCTATAAGGATATGCATGACATTCTTCAAAGAAATTGACCAAACACTCCTGAAATTTGTGTGGAACAATAAACCCCCAAGGGTAGCTAAAACAATCCTTGAGAAAAAGATGATGGGAGGCATCACCTTTCCCAACTCAAACTGTACTACAAGGCAGTAGTAATTAAAACAGCGTGGCTTTGAAATAAAAACAGACCTGTGGACCTATGGAATAGAGTTGAGTATCCTGACACCCAACCTCAAACACATGATCATTTAATTTTTTATAAAGGTGCAAAGAGTCCAAAATGGAGTAAGGAAAGCCTCTTGAACAAGTGGTGTTGGGAAAGCTGGGCAGCGACATGTAAAAAATGAATTTTGACCTGTGTCTTAACACCATGCACAAAAATCAGATCAAAAGGGATTAAAGATCTCAATATCAGACTTGAATCCATAAAGTACGTTGAAGAAAATATAGGAAAAACCCTCCACGATGTTGAAGCTAAAGGCATTTTCAAAGGTGAAACATCACTAACAAAGCAACTAGAAAAAAAACATAAACATATGGGACTACATGAAACTAAAAAAGCTTCTGCACCTCAAAAGAAACAGTGACTAAGATACAAAGGCAGTCCACAGAATGGGGAAGAAGATTCACCCAATACCCATCTGATAAGGAGTTAATATCCAAGATATATTAGGCACTGGCAGAACTTTACAAGATGAAAACAAATAACCCCATAAAAAATGGGGTGAAGAAATGAACAGAAACTTCAACAAGGAAGAAATTCGAATGGCCAAAAAACATATGAAAAAATGCTCATCATCACTAATCATCAGAGAGATGCAAATCAAAACAACAATGAGATACCATTTTACACCACAGAGACTGGCACATATTCAAAAGAGCAAGAAAAACAAGTGCTGGTGTGGATGGGGGGAAAAGGGGACACTCATCCATTATTGGTGAGAGTGCTGGCTGGTACAGCCTTTCTGGAAAACAATATGGACATTCCTCCAAAGACTAGAAATTGAACTCCCATTTGACCCAGCCATACCACTCCTGGGAATCTACTCTGGGAAGCCAAAAATACGCAGCGGAAACACCATCCCTACTTTTATGTTCATAGCAGCATTATTCACAGAAGCCAGAATCTGGAAACAACCAGAGTGCCCGAAAATCTATTACTGGATAAAGAAGCTTTGGTCCATCCACACAATGGAATACTATGCAGCTGTTAGGAATAATGAAGTTATAAAATTTGCCTATAAATGGATGAACATGGAGAAGATTATGTTGAGTGAAATTAGCCAGAAGGAGAGAGACAGATACAGAATGACTGCATTTATTTGCATAACATAAATATACAGTTTCAGAAGGCTGAAGCAAAACGTTGGACATGGGAATCTCCTGGCGGACAGTTCCCACAGAAATTGACCACATCATCTTCAATCGACGGTTTTGTCTGCTGATGTTCTGTTGTGCCCAAATTCCAGACAGGATAGGACCAGCATCTCCTTTGCAAGATTCTACTTCCCGCCGGGAGAAAAAGCTGCAAAGTTTAAGAAGAGATCTCCCAGACCGCTCGGAACTCTTTGGCCCCATTGCGGCAACATGGGAAGATACCATCATTGATGACATTGATGAAGAATACAACCGACTGGTTCAGCACCTCCATGATTGTGTGAAGAATGCCGGAGAGAGAGAAAGACACAAAAGGACGCTTGTCTTCAGAAACTCTTGAGCTCATTCGCCAACATGGCAAGGCTCGAGCCTCAGGAGACCAAATGTTAACGTCCAAGCTTGCTAAACAGTGCAGAGAAGCTATAAAAGCAGACCTCAAAGACAGAAGAGCAGAAATACTGGAAGATGCAGCAGAAGCCGGAAAAGTATTCGCACTGCCCGCCTGTCCTTCGCCAACTATAAGACCAAGATGACTGCCCTCCGACACCCTGATGGATCTATCACATCTTCCAGAAAGGCAATGGAGAAGATTATCCAGGACTTCTACTCAAATCTCTTTGATAGCCACATCCACCTGCCCACATACCAAATTCCACAGGATGGATATGTCATTCCCAATGTTCTCCCTTCTGAAATCCGACATGCCATCTCGCGGTAAAGAAGGGAACAGCACCAGGCCCAGACAAAGTCAGACCCAAACAACTGGAAGAATCTGCCGTTGGTACTCATCAATACACTAGCTCGGCTCTTCACACGCTACCTGTCCGAATGCAAGGTGCCCTCCCAATGGGGAAACCAGCAGGACAGTTCTACTGTTCAAGAAGGAGACATTCACGACACGGGAACTACCGCCCCATCTGCCTGTTGTCTGTCATCTACAAGCTGTTTACACGAGTCATCCTGAACAGGATTAGCAGAACACTAGATGAAGGACAACCATGCGAGCAAGCAGGTTTCCGGAAAGGATTCAGCACAATCGACCATATCCACACAGTAACCAAGCTCATTGAGGTTTGTAGGAGTACAAGATGCCGCTCTCTCTCACGTTCATTGGTTTACAGAAAGCCTTTGATTCTGTGGAGACTGAAGCAGTCATCGAAGCCCCTAGTCAAACAGGGTGTTCAAATCCAATACATCAAGATTCTTCGTGAGCTGTATTATGGATTCACCACCAGGATCTCAACATTCATACAAAGAAGTGATTATTGATGTCAAAAGAGGGGTTCGACAGGGTGATACCATCTCACCAAAACTCATCAGTGCCACCCTCGAGAACATCATGAGACAATTAGAATGGGAAGGAATGGGAGTGAAGATAAATGGTCGGTAACTATACCACCTCCGCTCGCTGATGACATCGTTCTAATAACACCAAACATTAGCCAAGCGGCACAAATGCTGACTGACTTTGACCGAGAATGTGGAAAGGTAGGTCTACAGCTGAATCTGAAGAAAAACTATGTTCATGAGAAATGAACTAGTTCCTGAGGCCCCATTGACTCTCAATGGAGCAAACATCTCTGAATGCAGCAGTTATGTGTACCTAGGTCGAGAAGTCAACATGATGAACGACCTAAAACCTGAGCTGCACAGGAGGAAGAGAGCGGCATGGGATGCCTTCAAAGGCATTGAAGAAATGGTTAAAAGGACAAAGAACCTCCGGCTCCGGGCACATCTCTTCGATTCCACAATTCTCCCTGCATTAACATACGCCTCAGAGACCTGGGTCCCTACGAAAAGAAGGATGAGAATGCTATTCGGTCTCCCAGAGAGGCATCGGAAGAGATATGCTTGGAATATCACATCTCACTCAAGTGAGTGAAGGAATCCGGAGTTCTGACCTCCGTCGCTATTCCAGAATCAGGGACGCTGTCTCGTTTGCCAAGGCATCGAAAATCAGATGGGCTGGACATGTAATGCGATTTGGAGACAACCACTGGACTAGAGCCGTTACCGACTGGATCCCACGGGATGTCAAAAGATCACATGGCCGCCCACCTACAAGATGGTCAGACTTCCTTGTTAAGACCCTGAAGGAATGTTTTGAGGCTCTTCATATTCCTGAATCAACCAGATGCCATTGGGCTACATTGGCACGTGATAGGGTCCAATGGAAATGTTAGTGGCGCCCGCCGAGCAAATCGATGAATAACGGGATTCAAGTGATCAAGTGATCAAGTGACATAAATATATATGTACGTATTATGATACCAGTATCCAAGGTCAAGTGAAACATGACCTTGTAACAGGAGGTCTTGTCAAAGGTGGAAATTATCACAAACGTGTGGGAGTCAGGAGGCTAATTAAGACAGAAAATGGAACAGTGTGCTAACAATTTTCGAAAGTACTAATACCAACCTAGAACTGAGCATTAAATACAGGCAAAAAGATACACATGACAGCCCTTTAATGTATGTTCTGTAATCCATCGTCTGGAAGGGAAGGAAAAGAGAAAGATAGAGTAAGGGAAAGAAATAAAGAATCTGCTATGGGTGCGGGCTGGGGAGTGGGGAGGGAACCGGGGACGTTGGTGGTAGGAGATGGGCACTGGAGGAGGAATGGTTGCTGGATCACTGTATGACCAAACCCAGATAGGAACTTTTTAATTGTATATCTTTGTAATTGTATATCTCACGGTGTCATAATAAAATACTTGGAAAAAAAAACAACTATAAGACAATAGTCCTACATTGAAAAGTGAACATGAATAGTATGACATAGGTAAAGAGAAAGTTTTTGGTTTCAGATAATGATTATGAAATGTTGTACCAATGCTTGGACTTCCTATTTCCAATTCATAACATGAGTTGATTAAATGTTCTTACTGTTAAAACTGTTACCATTGGATAACCTCCTACTTGGATGGATAGCCCATAACACAACTATCTGATACAGAGAACAATATAGTACCCTGAGAACATGAAACAGGGACAATTGAGACCTTACAGATGGAAGAAAAAGCCTATGCAACATCTTTTTATTTTAGAAAAGGAAAGAAGCCCATTGTTGCATAGGTACAAAGAAGAATGCTAAGAAAAGCTTGAAGTCAGATAAAAGATTAGATAGTGGACCAGAGCATACAGGGTCCTAGAAATCATTTTAATGACTTTAGGTTTGGTGTTCAGAACAGCAGATAATTTTTTTTAACAATGAATAATTTTTTTTTTTGTTTTCCTGAACAATTTTATTACTAACAAAATACTTAGAGAAAGATTGAGATTTTTTCCCCAAATGCCCTGCCTCCACTGAGTATTGGCCAGGTCCTCTTCCAGGAATAGAGAACATGGAGTGGCATAGAAAACAAGTTATAGCCATTAAATATAGTCATTGATTTATTTTATTGTTTTTTGTTTTGGGGGCATGCCCAGAAGTGCTAAGGTCTTACTCCTGGCTCTGCCCTCAGAGATCATCCTGGTGGGCTCAGGGACCATATGCAATGCTGGGGACGGATCCTAGATCAGCCGCATGCAGGCACACTCCCTACCCATTGTCCTACAGCTCCAGCCTTTGGTTTTGTTGTGTTTATTGAGCTTTGGGGCAGGGATAGCAAGGGGGCTTCCAAGAAACGCTTAGCATGATCAGGGGCCACTTCTGACCATACTGAGCCAACTGGGCCAAGCAGTTAAATGCTTAGGTCCGGCCATCTGATGTTATAGGTCCAGCAGGGGTTAGGGGCCACCAGGGCTACACTGAACAATGATTGGGGGAACCAAATAGTCCTAGAATCAAACTCAGGGCCCTGTACATACAAGCCCTTTGAACTACTGCCCCAAACCTATGAAAGAAGGCAGAAACCCCCCTTTCCCAACGAGGGCAGGCCTACTCATGGAAAGTTACCAATTTAGGGCCTGAGTGTCCTTTTTCATCTTGAAGTAACCTTTTTGTTATCTACAAAAGGCCCAGAACAAATTCCTGTTAGAGGTTATGAGACCCTCGCCCAGAATCTACTATCTGGCCTGAATTGCCTGGATTGCATTCCTGCACGCACGCATAGCCGTTGCTGACCCATGATCCCACCGCGTGTATCTAGCCGCACCAAATATAGAAAGAAGTATTAAGAATGATCTGATTGGTGGGAGATAGTTACTTGGTACAAAGTGATTGGCTGCCTGTGCGCAGACCTTGATATAATATTTTAAATCTATTGGATGTTTATGCGCGGGCTTTTCACAACAGATAAATTTTAGACCAGGAAGTAGAGTGAAAATAGTTCACTTATGACTGAATAGAAGGGGACCAAGTGTGGACACAAGCATAGGGAGTGACTTATGATACAAGCAAGACTCGAGACCAGTAGAGACTGAAAACCTACAAGAAAACTAAAGAAACTTTTGCTATCAGCTAGACTGAGTTGAATTCCCTTTTAACTATGGGAGCTGAGAAAGAAGCTGCAAACCTGGTTTTGAAATTGACTTCTCCCTTGGTGAGTGGGGGTGGCTCTGATGAGCACGACCCATGATTGACTTCGTCAGTATTGGTAACATCTAGGTTCAGGAGATACAGATGCTCCAGGGGGAAGTTTGGGAGTGACATATCTTGAATTTTATATTTGACCATCATAAATTTGAGATTCCTATGATTTAATTAAGTGAGAATGTCATCTAAGTATCCAACACTAGGAAAAGGGGCATCATTGGAAGAATATGATAGACAATTATTGGCACTTTGATGATAATTGAGGTCAAGGGAGTGAACTAGATTTCCTTGGAAGAAACTTTGGGGTGATAAGAGAAAAGATGTGGAAGTTAGTCCAGAAGAAGCTGAGTGTAAAACCTGAGATGGAGTAGCAGTGAAAAATAAGTTTGAGTTCCCAGGAATGCAGTAGGGTGACTGGAAAAGAGGGGAACTAAAAGGATCACTGGGACAATTATGAGTGTAAGTTCCTTTCATCCTTCCTGTGGGACCTTTAACATTATCTTTTTTAAGAAAGAGCTTCCAAACCTAGCCAGGTAAATTGATAGCTCCTTATTTCTCTTATCATGCCCCCTTCCTCTGAAATGCTCTTTATTATTTGTAATTATGACTTCTCCTGGAATACCTTTTGTTCCTAATAGAATATAAACTATATGAGGATTATGACTATGTCATTACATTCCCCACTGTATCCCCAGTGTTTAGCAACTACTCACTGAAGAAACCCAAAATATGATGATTCACTATAAAATTGGTGATCACATACATTAAAAATGCCCAAATGTATATACCTTTTATGTCAGCAATAGCTAGAAATATTCCATTTTCTTCTAATCCCTAATTATTTCTTTTGAGAGGTCTAAGATAAGAATGATTACAATTATACTGGCTGAGGCTTATTGCCTGGGTCCTAACACAGGGCTTGCATATGCCTCCAGCAGTAATTGATGAATAGTGATTTTAATTTGGCCTTAGTTCTGCAATTAATGTAAGGGGGATAACACTAGTTAAAAGAAAGCAAATTGCTTAGTGAAAATGCTTCTGTTAAGGGAAAAACTAATTCCTAATTTGTACCCTCAAAGCCCTGATATTCACAGTGCTGTCTTTCTGATTGACTTAGCTTTTGGTGTTTGCATTTTTAATTCCCTGTATTAAGAAAGAGGACTGTTTCAGGAATGATGCAAGAAACTTGCACTCCAAGTGAGTGCAGGATATAGATAAAAGGAAACTCAGAGCTTTAAAGAAAATCTTTGATTATAGATAGGTTGATTTCAGATGTAAATGCTGAAAATACAAGGATGCTTTGGGATCAAAGGCAATTTTGATAGTTTGATCTAAAATAAAAGTCTAAGAAACAGTTGCATAGATGAAGTAAAATCTCAATATTGGCTTTTTCGGTTTATAAGAAGGACATTTTATTTCTTCAGAATGCTTAATAGATGAACATGGAATATGTATATCAGATGGATTTTCGTGCAGATTATTCTCTATATTTAAAGATGTCATTTATATGTCATCTATATCTGAATGCAGCAGTTATGTGTACCTAGGTCGAGAAATCAACATGATGAACGACCTAAAACCTGAGCTGCGCAGGACCGAAGAGAGTGGCATGGAATACCTTCAAAGGCATCGAAGAAAAAGCTAAAAGGGCAAAGAACCTCCGGCTCCGGGCACATCTCTTTGACTCCACCATTCTCTCTACATTAACATACGCCTCAGAGACCTGGGCCCTACGAAAGCAGGGTGAGAATGCTATTCAGGTCTCCCAGAGAGGAATCAAAAGAGCTATGCTTGGAATATCACGCCTCACTCAAGTGAGTGAAGGAATCCGGAGTTCTGACCTCCATCACTATTCCAGAATCAGGGACGCTGTATCGTTTGCCAAGGCATCGAAAATCAGATGGGCTGGACATGTGATGCGATTTGGAGACAACCGCTGGACTAGAGCCATTACCGACTGGATCCCACGGGATGTCTAAAGATCACGTGGCCGCCCACCTACAAGATGGTCAGACTTCTTTGTCAAGACCCTGAAGGAACGGTTTGAGGCTCTTCATATTCCTGAATCAACCAGATGCCATTGGGCTACATTGGCATGTGATAGGGCCCAATGGAAATGTTACTGGCACCTGCTCGAGCAAATTGATGAATAATGGGATGTCAAGTGATCAAGTGATCATTTATATACATAGTTCATCTAAATATGTAAAATTTTACTTCTATACAAATCTTTAACTATATTTTACTTTTTTTGTTGTTTAACCAAATTGTTCAGGTCCATGATAAAATGTATCTTTTTAAAATTATTTAATACATTTAAAAGATACATGATAGCCTTTTGATATACAGTCATTTACTTTACCCATTAGGTTGTTTTCTTTCTTCGCTGTTATTGATTTGATGTGAAATCCTATGCAGATTCCTTATTCCTCTCTCAAAATGATTTCCTTATTGTAGAAAAGTTATGATTATCTTTTACAATTTTTTCATTCAAGTTACCTATTTTTTGTCTCCAAAGTGTTGCTTCCCAATAGACTATGGGAAGTCTTTGATCACTTTGTCTTCACGAGTTTTCTCATCCTGTCAGTCTTGATAGACAAAACACTTATGTACTCCCCACTGAAAGACACACATGGAACTAACTTTATTCTAATTTTATCTACTGCTATATTCATTGTCCCTTTTCAGGAATCTTTGGATAGGCATATTCACATGCAGTTCTAGTTAAGTTAGGTTTCAGTAGTGAGGCTTTGTAGGTATGTTTGTGTGCTTTCTCTTTAATGTTCACTTGAGAGAAGGCTTAGAATGTCAATGCAGGTTTTCTTTTAGGAGGAGAAGCAGAAAGAAGAGGAATGATACTTCATTCAAAGATATACCTGTATTAAAGATATGCTATAGGTTTGGCTCTGTAGTGCCAAGAAAAACTAATATCTTTTCCAATGTGGTTCCTCAAGAGAAGATGGAGAATTTTTTACTGGAATCACAGGCTGAGAAATATATTTTTTGGCACTATCTTTGTTTCTATTCTGAATGATAATTGATACTGAAAATGACAACTGTTATATACTATTTTTAAGAAGCATGTGAGGGAAAACAAGAAGGGGCAAAAAATAGATGTGTCAGAGAAACTTCCCTTGTATCACTTGTCTTCCTGTTGTTCATTGATTTGCTCGAGCAGGCACCAGTAACATCTCCATAGTCCTGTGACAAGCAAGTGTAGCCCAAGGGCGTCTGCTCACTCTAGGAGCATGAAGAGCCTTAAACCATTCCTTCAGGTCATGGGAATAAATGGCTTGGCCAGCCCCTGGGCGAGTCCTACATAGCTCCAAGGGTTTGCTCACTAGTTGGGGGGATGGGCCAAGCTGGCCTGACTTTGGGGCCGGGATTTGGGGATTTGGGCTCCTCCCATTTCTCCACCTACATGGTGGAAGGCATGGCTGTGAGCTCCCAACCACCATACCCAGAAACCCCAGAAGAGAGACACTCCAGACCCAACCACTCCAGACCCACAGCTGTGCCTCTTGGTCCCACATGGAAACCACGTGGAACTCCTGAGGGCGGTCAGAGAAACTAGTGCAGGAAAACATTTATTTTTGTGAGGGTTTCTTTCATGTATCCAGTTTTCTTAAAATTCCTATGGATGTGCCTTTATATAGTTTGAAACTATTGAAAACTTTAATCATAAAATAATTTTTTTTCTCTTCTGGCAGAGAATATCCATTGCCTTTGCACACTGAAATTTTACATTTCTTTGGAATAACAAGCTCCAAGGTACTATAGCATAGAAATTAGGGGGAAGATAGGTATTTAAAACTGATTTCAAAAAGGAGAATTTAAATTATAGGAGAGATATCAATATCTTTTGCTTGCTGCTGCCAAAATTATTCCCTATATCTTGGATGGTTTTGCTTACGCTGAGAAAATTTTTTCATACCTTTTGAGGAGGGTTGAAGATTGCATAAAACTGGCAGAGCTCATCAAATTCATGCTTAGTAAGTAGCTTTCTAGAAATTTTCTGTTATTTAAAAAACAAAACAAATTCCTATTTATTTAATGAATCTTTGAAAATATTCATGTATGTGTAATACATTTTAAAAACTCCGCAGGGTGTTATGAATCAAAAAATACCTCTGTCCTATCTGCTCTTCTTCATTAGGTAAAGAAATCTAGCAATTAATTTTAGAGTTGTAACTGTACAAAATCCATTATTTTTTGATTACCAAACTTGCCAGTAAAATTGGGTTTTTAGAAACTAGACATATAGTATACGTGTTTAGGTGCTTGCCTTATGTGCGGGCATCTCCAGTTTTATCTGTGGCACTACATATGGTTCCCTGAACACTGACAGGAGTGATTGCTGAACATAGAGCTAAAAGTTGACGCAAAGCACATTTGGGTATGCCCCCTACAAAAAAAACATTGGGTTTTAGGATATATTTGTTGTCATTATAAGTATCACTAATTTCTTTGATGGGACTATACTTCATATAGATATTTCATATTTCAAATTCCTTATTATAGTAATTTAATTATATACTTTAGTTCTAGTGACATGCCATTGAAAACCATATTTATGCCACTTAATGTAAGTTAACTGCTTAGCATTAGACATAAATGGACACACAACTTGAAAGGACCATCCCCGGGTCTGTTTTAAATTCTTGGAACCATATTGTGCATAGTGAGCTATTGATGATAGAAGGGGGGTTTTCAGGTAGTCCATTTTCTTTTTTTTTTAGGCTTTCTTCTAGGGAAAATTTGAAGAATTAGTTCAAGTATAGCTGGATGTAACAATATTTGAGATAACAAGTGAAAAATATAAATTTCTCATAGGTAAGCTGTTAGTAATTGCGTCTAAGTCTTTATGTATACAGAAATTGTTAGTGACAGTAAATAAAGATAATTATTGTGGACTAAGTGAGAAAATAGAAATTCTATCACTGTATCACTGTCTTCCCATTCATCATCGATTTGCTCGAGCGGGCCCCAGTAACATCTCCATATGTCCTGTCTCATGCTAGTAGAGCCCAAGGCATCTGCTTGCTCCAGGAACATAAAGAGCCTCAATCCATTCTGGAATGAGGTCTATAATTGTTACTGGTATTTGGCATATATCAAATACAACACGGGTAGCTTGCCAGGCTCTGCCGTGCAGGTAGCATACTCTTGTAGGCATCTCTAAGTCCAGCATTTATTGAAATTCTATAAAATAGTCATTTATCTTTTGTTTAGAAGGTGGATTATAACTCATGAATACAAACATATGTATATATATTTATATATTATCCAGATATCTATATCTATATTTCTTGATATCTAAATCTCTTTTCTTCTATCTATCTCTTCTATCTATCTATCTATCTATCTATCTATCTATCTATCTATCTATCTGTCTGTCTGTCTGTCTGTCTGTCTGTCTGTCTGTCTGTCTGTCTGTCTTTTCCATTGTCCGTCCAACCATCCAACCACCCACCTCCCCCGCCCGCCCACCCACCCATCCATCCATCCATCCATCCATCCACCACCATCCACCATCCACCACCACCATCCATCCATTCATCCATCCATCCATCCATCCATCCATCCAACATCTGTGTCTATCATCTCTGTCTGTCTGTCTGTCTATCTGTCTATCATCTATATCTTTCTGTCTGTCTGTCTATCTGTCTGTCAGTCACTCTGTCTGTCTGTATGTCTGCCTGTCTATCCAGAGAACATGGCTGCTTTTCCTTCTGCTACATAATTTCTAAATGTGTGGACTGACTGGGCTTTTGTTTGCTTTGGGTTTGACTTTTGGGCTATATCAAGTGGTGCTTAGGATAAGATTTAATCCTCACTCTATGGTCAGAAATCACACCTGACTATCTGGACACCTGGGACCATCTGAAATGCCAGAGATCAGCCTAGGGTCAGTCGAACTCAAGGCAAGTACTTCACCTGCGTGGGTGGGCTCACTTTACACCAATTTAGTACTCATTTAACAAAAATATGCATTTAATCTTTTTGAAGCTCAGTTATGTTTTTCTCTATTTTGGGGAAAATAGCTGAAAGATCTTGTAAAAATAGTCCTTAAAGGAGGTGTAACAATTTTTTTCAAGTAGCTGATTAATATTAGCAGAAACATTTGCCAAAAAAAATTTTGAGCATAGCAACAATTAATTGCAATTAAGATTTACTTCTATATCCCTGAACTCTGAGTCATACTTGGAGTAAATGCTTTCAGCAATCCAGTAGCTTTTCTCACTTGGATCATTTTAAAAACTAAAACATACTAACTTGAAAACATGCCACAGAATCAAAGGGATACACACTTTTAGTTGTGGAAAATAAATTTTAAAGAAGTCATTTTTACCTGTGACCACAGAATGTGAGAACCGGTCTGCAGATCTGAGTTCGTGCTACTGGTAGAATGGAGGGGGTAATTGAGGTGGGGGGGGCACTCTGGGACATATAATGTTGCAACATTATATACATGAAACACTATCATTAATAGTATTTAAAATTTTAAAATAGTATTCACCATGAATTACTAACTTATTTATCATTGTGTTTCAGACATGCATTGCTTGAACATCAATCCCTTTACCAATGTCTACTTTCCTCTCTACACTCTCCCTCCAGTTTCTTTCCCATCCACCAGTCTGCCTCTATGACAGGCACTTTCTAATAGCATTTGGCACTGTGGTTAACAGTACTGTTGCTGTTATGACTTCGTGCATAGCACTATACACCATTATTGTTGTGTTCCATTTCCTGTTCTTTTCCCATCCCTGTCTCCCCTCAAAATCCAGTACCTCAGATTAAAAAAAAAGAATAGACTCTTTTGAATAAAATAACTTTATTATAGAACCTGGAAGATGGCTCACAAATCTAGAATCCATGCCTGGCAGGGCCGCAGGTTTGATTGTCATCCCCAGATGACCTTTCTTTGGAGTTTAGCAGCACTGTGGAAGTGCCTTCACTCCCATACAGAAAAGATGCTTTTACTCAATTGCACAGTTTAAGTCCCATCCAGTTAATCTCTTTTAATTTTCCTTGCTGTGTTAGTTACTTCATTGGAGTCTTGTGGCTAGTATTGTAGCTAAACCTAATATGGGTATCTTTACTGAGCAGCATTATATTAGACATAGTCAAGCACCAGTTTCCTGTGTTGATGAGTTTCTGTGAAATACTGTACCTAGTCATGTAAAGAAAAACATTCAATAACAATACGTTATTGCATTAGTTATGAAATCCCAGCATTTCACAAAATCCATGTATAAATTGGGGGAAAATAGGAAATTGTTTAAGATATAAGCATGCTTTTTTTTAATGTAAGGGACTATAAAGTTTTAACAATGCATCATAAACTGGAGGAGAAGGGGTAAATGGATGGTAACTAAGCATCAGAAAAAAGGGGGCAAGAAACATATATTTTTGCAGTAACCCATTATGAGATCAGGCTGACTTTGGTTTTTTTTTTAAATTTTAACTTAATTTAATTTTTTAGCTGCCTTTGTATTGTTAAACCTACACTGGTATAATTATTGTAACTTCAAAATATGTACCATATAGTACAGCAAGTTGTTACTGTCCTTTGTCAACTTTCTCATCAGTTTTCTATTAAGTAAACAGACATGGGGCAGAGCTGCTACTGGCTCTCACTGTGCCCAGCCGCTCATGAGGTGCCCGGGAGGGATGGCAGGTTCTAGCCCTGGCCTGCCACCCCAGCAGAGCCTCAAAACAAGCCAGATGACCCCCCACTCCATGAGGACCTCCATTTTCCACATCCGGACTTCCCCTCCTCAGAACTCCACCCAGCAGACCAGCCTATCACAGCTCGGCTCGCACAGTTCATCAATATATGCTGAATTTTGAGATGACTACAAGAGTATGCTACCTGCACAGCAGAGCCTGGCAAGCTACCCGTGTCGTATTTGATATGCCAGATACCAGTAAAAATTATAGACCTTATTCCCATGACCTAATGGAATGGTTTGAGGCTCTTTATGTTCCTGGAGCAAGCAGGCGCCCCTTGGGCTCTACTTGCATGAGACAGCGTCATATGGAGATGTTACTGGTACCCGCTCGAGCAAATTGATGATGAACGGGAAGACAGTGATACAGTGAAACCTTTTATTTAAGACGTTTTAAAAGTAAGCTTGATTTTTTGGAAAAAAATCATCAGGATTTTAAGTCTATATTAGACCTCTGAATTTATTCAAAGATGTGAGCAGCTATACACTATTTTATCCTCATCTTAGGAACATGGTATAACTCCACTATGCAGGACTATTTACACAGATGTTATTTTTTCACATTTTATGTTATGAAGAGTTTCAAATATAGACAAGAGCAGAGAAGAACAGCTACTTATCACAAACTTTCAAGGAAGAGAAGTTCATCCTGCTGCACTTTCATGTTCCCTCTTTTCTATTGTTTTTAGTTTTGTTTGGTTTTTGTGCTGCCTAAAATCAAATCTAGGTCTGCCCACACACATGAAAGACATGACATCTACTGTTTGAGCCACATTTCCAGTTCTTCCTGCTCCTCTCTGAAAAATATTTTCTTTTGTTTCCAGTTCAGTTGAGCAAATTTTTGCTCATTCTTGCACCTATTAGGTGCAAGGCACTATGCAAGGTACCACAGGAAACACAAAGAGTGAACACAGATGGTCCCTGCCCGCGAGGAGCTCACAGTCTAGGAGAGGAAGTTAAGACAACGCACAACCAGATTCAGTGACGCCAGTCAGCATGACCAGGTGCCAAGAGCAAGACACATGTGCTGTTGGGGCAGAAAACATGGGAGGGGTTGCTTCTGGTTAGAAGTAGTGGACAAAGGTAGAGAGAGAACTTAGGGATAAGTCTTTGAGAGGGGAAGTCACTTGGGAGAAAACCACTTCTAGCAGAGGTAATTGAGGAAATATGTATGACTACACTGAGCATCTGGTTTCAGCTATACAAAATGGGCAATCAAGCATGGCTGAGGAGGTGGACAGTCACATACTCTAAGGTTAGGGAACCTGAAGTGGACACTCCGGTGTAGAGGACCACTGATATCATGAAACAGAAATGAGGTAAGCAGAAAGATGTTTCTTGAAGATTTATGTAGCAGAACTGTAATCGGAAGAGGGAGAGTTGAGGGGTTACGAACCATGAATGGACTTGGGATTGGGGTCTGGGGAGTGAGTGTGAGGATGCCACAGCTACACTCTGAAGAGCAAGGCTGGAGAGGGTCCCTCAGGGTGAAGGTAGAGCCTCTCAGATGTGGTCCGTGGATACTCTCTGTACAGGAACTCCCAGGAGGCTGGCAGAAACCACAGTGAAAAATACTTTCAAAATGACAGATATGTTATTGTTTTACTCATAGATATTTAAGCTCCAAGGAATTTTGATGGTTTTTCTATTAGGCAAATTATCAGTTTTCTGCTCACAAGGCACCGGGAGGGATGGTGGGTTCTAGCCCTGGCCCACCACCCCAGCAGAGCCTCTCAACAAGCCAGATGACCCCCACTCCATGAGGGCCACCATTTTCCACATTCGGACTTCCCTCTCATCAGAGCTCCATCCAGCAGAAAAGGCTATCACAGCCCGGCTCATGCGCCGCTTGCAGCCACCCGGTTCATCAATAAATGCTGGATTTAGAGGTGACTATAAGAGTATGCCACCCACACGGCAGAGCCTGGCAAGCCTTCCTTGTCGTATTTGATATGCCAAATACCAGTAACAATTACAGACCTCATTCCCATGACCTGATGGAATGTTTTGAGGCTCTTTATGTTCCTGGAGCAAGCAGATGCCCTTGGGCTCTACTAGCATGAGACAGGACATATGGAGATGTTACTGGTGCCTGCTCGAGCAAATCGATGATGAACAGGAAGACAGTGATACAGTGATACAAGGGTTATTAATATATTTGTATATATCGATGGCAATAAGAAGAGATATTGTTTTAAATGTCTAACTCAAATGATTCTTTAGAGGAGGTACTTTTAAATATATGTTAGTATTTAACATTTGGTTAAATATATGTTAGCATTTAACATTTGGTTTATTAGCTAAAAGATATTTGGAACCATTTTTATAAATATATAAGCATATTGATATATAACTGATATTGTTTTCTTCTAATATCTGACTCTTCTGTCAGTTGAAATTATAATGCACTGATAGAATTTTATACTCAGTAATCAGTTGTATCATCATCATTTGTATCATTTGTGTTCCAGTCGTTCATCGATTTGCTTGAGTGGGCAACAGAATTTCTCCATTCATCCCTATAATGTAGCCAGAGGGTATCTGATTGCTACAGGAACAAGAAGAGCCTCAAACTATATGGTCAGGTCATGGGAATGAGGTCCATCATTGTTACTGTACTTGGCATATTGAATATGTCACAGGATAGCTTTCCAGGCTCTGCTGTGTGGGTGGGATACTCTCGGTAGTAGGTAGACTTTCATTTATTCATTTACTGATGAAGCACATGAAATGGGGAGAACCAGTAGCGGCTCTGCCCTATGTATCTGTGGCTCTGGTTCAAGCATACCTCGGCTTGAAATAGGTTTCTCTGTAGATTTGGACTCAGAGGAGCTTGAATTTTCACTCTGAGGAGTTCAAGGACTCTTTGGACTCTTGAGCTGGCTTTAGATCAACTTTTCTCTTGGGTGGAACTCTGACGAGCTATGGAGTCTGGATGTTGAAAAGCACTGCCATGAGCACTGTCAGGATGTTGAAAACACACTTCCTGAGTGCAGAGCCAGGAACAACCCTTGAGCATTGCTGGTGTGACCCCCAAAAAAAAAACCAAATATATACTCAGTAATAATAGTAATAATGATAACAATATTATTGACCATATCCACACAGTAACCAAGCTCATTGAGGTTTGTAGGGAGTACAAGATGCCGCTCTGTCTCACGTTCATTGATTTACAGAAAGCCTTTAATTCTGTGGAGACTGAAGCAGTCATCGAAGCCCTAGTCAAACAGGATGTTCAAACCCAATACATCAAGATCCTTCGTGAGCTGTATTATGGATTCACCACCAGGATCTCACCATTCTACAAAGAAGTGATCATTGATGTCAAAAGAGGGGTTCGACAGGGTGATACCATCTCACCAAAACTCTTCAGTGCCACCCTCGAGAACATCATGAGACAATTAGAATGGGAAGGAATGGGAGTGAAGATAGATGGTCGGCAACCACACCACCTCCGCTTCGCTGATGACATCGTTCTAATAACACCAAACATTAGCCAAGCGGCACAAATGCTGGCTGACTTTGACCGAGAATGTGGAAAGGTAGGTCTACAGCTGAATCTGAAGAAAACTTTGTTCATGAGAAATGAACTAGTTCCTGAGGCCCCATTCACTCTCAATGGAACAAACATCTCTGAATGCAGCAGTTATGTGTACCTAGGTCGAGAGGTCAACATGATGAACGACCTAAAACCTGAGCTGTGC
This sequence comes from Cryptotis parvus, assembly GCA_021461705.1. Taxonomy (NCBI): domain Eukaryota; kingdom Metazoa; phylum Chordata; class Mammalia; order Eulipotyphla; family Soricidae; genus Cryptotis; species Cryptotis parvus. The sequence goes on from JAJIBD010025118.1 coordinate 124,207, forward strand.
AGGAGGAAGAGAGCGGCATGGAATGCCTTCAAAGGCATCGAAGAAATAGCTAAAAGGACAAAGAACCTCCAGCTCCGGGCACATCTCTTCGACTCCACCATTCTCCCTGCATTAACATACGCCTCAGAGACCTGGGCCCTACGAAAGCAGGATGAGAATGCTATTCGGGTCTCCCAGAGAGGCATCGAAAGAGCTATGCTTGGAATATCACGTCTCACTCAAGTGAGTGAAGGAATCGGAGTTCTGACCTCCGTCGCTATTCCAGAATCAGGGACGCTGTCTCGTTTGCCAAGCATCAAAAATCAGATGGGCTGGACATGTAATGCGATTTGGAGACAACCGCTGGACTAGAGCCGTTACCGACTGGATCCCACGGGATGTCAAAAGATCACGTGGCCGCCCACCTACAAGATGGTCAGACTTCCTTGTTAAGACCCTGAAGGAACGGTTTGAGGCTCTTCATATTCCTGAATCAACCAGATGCCATTGGGCTACATTGGCACGTGATAGGGTCCAATGGAAATGTTACTGGCGCCCGCTCGAGCAAATCGATGAATAACGGGATTCAAGTGATCAAGTGATAATAATAATTCAGTAATAATAATTCAGTGGGGTCAGAGAAATTGTATAGTGGGTAAGTCATTTGCCTTGCATGCAGCCAACCTGGGTTTGATCCTCAGCAACCCATTTGGTCCCTGTGGCACCACCAGGAGTAATTCCTGAATGCAGAACCAGGTATAACCCTTGAGCATTGCCTGGTGTGACTCAAAAATCAAATGCAAATAAACAAATGACTAAATAAGTACTAATAAAAGGAACTTTTGTCATTTCTGTGATTGTGTTGTTTTTGAGGGGCACTGATGCTACAGTAGGGTGATTCCCAGCTGTGTTCTCTGGTTGAATCTAGTGGTGCATAGCAGTGCTGGGAGTTGAACTGGGGTCTTTAGCATGCAAAAGTTGCAAACTAACCTTTAGAGCTATCTCCTTAGACCCCTTTTGGTAATGTTATGAAAATTGCCTCAAGATATTTACTCTTCATTTGGGGTGGCACCATCAGTGGTTTGCGGAGGCTGCTTCTGGTGAGATTTTTGGAGGAGACTTTCTCAGTGGTGCTTCAGGGACCATGAGATACAGGTACAGGACAGGAAATCTTGGCCTCCTCCATCAAAGCATGTGAACTGAACCTCTAAGCTATGTCTCTGACCCACAGTAAGCATTTCTTATAAGTTCTCTTGGGAAATTAGTTGGGAAAAAAGACATTTAGGAATGAATGTTTAATTTTACCACATTTCTTTTATTATCTAATGAAGTAGTTCTATTGTTTTATTTCCTGCAAAAGGTTAAATATGTGTTAATAGTTTTTACATAACTTATTAATCTTATTGCAGTAATTGTGTCAATATATTGATGTGTGTATATAAATATTTGCATGTATATATGTAAGATGTATCCATTCTCTGTTCACTTCATATTGTTGAATGTATTTGACTTCTAGTTTTAAACTGTCTTCTTTATTTAGAATAATTACTATAGTACAGTAGTTTTATCAGTTTTTATAATTTCTCAGAAAAAATCAATCATTAATCTCTTATGAAAAAATTTTAGGGAAGACAATTGTTCAATTTTATATATTTTATTAACTGTTAAGAATTTCCTATTCTACTTGTGTAAATATTGACAATGTAGTTTATCAAATACTTAATACATTTTATTGAGATTTTTAATACATTAGCAGAATCCATACTTTTATCATTTTATAATTTTGGACTGTTTTTACCAAAGTCATAATTTTTTAAATATGTTATTTTATTTTTTCTTATTTAGTCTGCTTGGGAATACATTTTTTGTATTTATTTTTGAGTCAACTGTTTACTAAATGTATTCAATTATTATCCCTATTCCCCAGTGTTCTTTATAATTTGCTCTGTAAGAATATTATTTTACATTTGAGAGTAGTTTTGGCTCAACTCCTTAAATTTTGTTTTGGAGTATTCTCATTAAGTTATTTCCCAATTAATCTATGATAACATGTTGATTTACTCTTTCAGATCAGAGCGATTTCTGAAAATGAGTTTTAGCTCCCAAGTGCTAATGACACGTTTATAAATTTTGGTTTGTTTTATTACCATAAGCTCACAATCAAAATAAAATCAAAGATCAAATGACACCTTTCTTTAAACAAGAAAGTCAGTTTTGAAAGGCTAATATTCAGGAAGCATACATATTAGTTACTATATTTTTTCCTAGGTAAACATTAGTCTTGGGATTTGGGAGGGGATAAAGAACACAAAGTGCAAAATATGAACCTGAAAACTTAGGAGTAGCAAGAAAGAGTGGAACTTCCTTGTAAGTGTAGCATACAATATAGAGACATTTTCCTCTCTGGACTAAAGCTCTAGGTAAGTATAAAGAGGGCTAGGGAAGACCCTCTTCTCTATTATCACTTGTAACTCATCGTTCTTTTCCCATTGTTCATCGATTTGCTCAAGTGGGTGCCAGTAACGTCTCCATTCAGTGGGAACGAGGCCCATTATTTTTACTGATTTTGGCATATCAAATACACCACGGGTAGCTTGCTAGGGCTTGCTAGGCTCTGCTGTGGCTCGGGCTTCATCCCAGAGGGCCCAGTCTTTTTCTGTGTCAGACCATCAACCATCCAGGGCCCATGGGTCAGAGCCCTGGGAGTGTAGACAAGCCTATCTCTTGTCTGCCACCTGCTAACACAGCTGGGCACCACAGCCACACCTGTAACACCTTGACTTATATCAATATATAAATAAGCCAAAATGAAACATGATTATATGTAGGCATGAGTAATTGAAAAGGCTGCAGATTGCCTTTCAAGGAAATGATCCAAAAGTGCCTGAAAATGCCTTTAGTTTCAATATCATAGAGTGTTTTCCCTATATTTTCTTCAATGTACCTTATAGATTCATGTCTGATGTTCAGATCTTTAATCCATTTTGATCTGACTTTTGTCCATGGCATTAGAAGGAACTCTAAGTTCTTTTTTTACTCATTGCTGCCCAGTTTTCCCAGCACCATTTGTTGAAGAAGTTTTCTTTGCTCCACTTAATATTTTTTTACTACTTTATCAAAGATTAAGTGCTCATATATTAGAGAGTGTGTTTCAGGATATTCAGTTCTATTCCATAGGTCTACAGGTCTGTTTCTAATACCATGCTGTTTTAATTACAACTTCTTTGTGGTAAAGTTTGAAGTTGAGAAAAATGATATCTCCCATCTTCTTTTTCCCAAGGATTGCTTTAACTATCTGTGGGGGTTTATTATTCCATACAAATTTCAGGAGTGTTTGGTCAGTTTCTTTGAAGAATGTTATGGCTATCCTTATGGGATATAAATATATACCAGTGATCTACTAATTGTAGGAAATGTTAATGCCGGACTAGAACTGAACATTGAGTGTACACAAAAGTATTCACATGATAATCTCTAAATGTCTGTAGGGAAATCCACAATGTGTAAGAGAAGAGAGAGGGAAGAGAGGAAAAGTTCCTGCTATAGAGGCAGTCTGGGGAGGAGGGAGGGAATTTGGGGCCACTTGTGGTAGAAGAGGGCACTGGTGGAGGGGCGAGTGCTGGAATAATGTGTGACTGAAACCCAGTCATGAATATTTCTGTAATTGTATATCACACGGTGGTGAAATAAAATATTTTTAAGTGCCTGGAAATGAATAGGAAGACACAGGTAAGCCTGAGAATAGGGGAAAGACCCAAAGAGCCTGAGCTGTGTCAGCTTACCCCAGATGCCTTGACAGTTTTCAGGAGGAAGAGAGGGTCCTTTAGTGAAGGAGCAGGTGATTGGCAAAGAGAGCAGGAATCATGCTGAAACAGATGTTGACTTCCTCACTTCAACACAGGGTTTCCAGATTCAGCCAATGAAATGGAAGGATGCTCAGTTCAATCTGAATTTTAGAAACATAGCATCCAGTGTTTTAGTCTACGTGTGTCCCAGGTGTTGGGTGGGATATACTTATATTAAAATATCTTCTTTTGAGAATTTATATGTAATTCAAATTTAATAATCTGTTGTTGTGTTTTATAATTTGTTTAGAGTTTTATGTGCTGGTTCCCTGGAGGCTTTCAGTGCCTTTGGCCATGTTACCATTTTAGCTGTAATTTAATTGTTACTACTGTAATTAGTTTTGTGTGCTATGTTGCAGAGGGGTGCCTAGAGTCAGAGTATCAGAGTGTGCTCTCTGTGAGACATGAAAAAGTGAAGTATCTGTGCTTTGCAGGAGTGGTGACCCGGGATGGAAACAGCAGCTCCTGAAAGCAGTTTTATACTAAGTTACCAACATGATAGTGAGTTCTCAGAAATCTGGGGCAAGGCTGAGCCTATCTCTGTTTTGTGCTTTATCTAACAGCAGTTCTTGGTAGCATTTGTGAACACCCCAGTAATGTTTGAATAAAGGGGAAGAAAATACACAGAGGAATGATATTATTGGGTCTTTTTTTTGTTTATGATTTTAAGATTTTGTCTTTTGGGGCAACCTGGTTTTACCCCTGGCTCTATCTATGCTCAGGGATTACTCCCAGAAAACCATATTTGGGGATTAAAATGTGATCAGCTGCATGCAAGACAAACACTCAATACCCTGTACCTTCTTTATGACCCCACAGGCCATATTTTATGAGGAGTTATCTGAAAAGTCATTTAATTTGACTTATGACTTGTGGGGTGCATAGTAGGACACACCTTGAGGTTATTGAGGTTTGCTCCTAGTTTTATGCTTAGGGATCACTTCTAGAAGTGCTTGGGGGACCATATGCATTTTGGGTACTGAATCAGGCTTAGTTATATGCAAGGCAATCATCTGAACCCATGTAATATATTTCTGATCTCTCAATTTGGATTTTTCTGGAAGTGATCAGATTAAATTTTTACATTAGAAATAAATATATGTATACATTTGAATTATTTATAGTTTAATCAGAAGAACCATGGGAATGGGATAGGGAAGCAACCATTTCTATTTTTCTTCCCTGAAGAAGGAAGTAAAAGTTATTGTAAATGAGGCAGAGTTTAAATTGTATTTTCCAGAAACATCTTCCATCTCTTACTGTGACAACTTACTAATGAATTGTTGACTTTTAAATCTGGTCCAGAAACTGAAAAGGAACAGGAAGATGGATTGTATTTTCCATACTTCCAGCTCGATAACAATTGTCAGAATAAAAATTCACATCTTTTTTTAAAATAAGGCTACTCTCTTCCTAGTACATTTCATTATGCCCTTGTCAATGGAGTAGCACATGTCACAATTATATGTCCTTTGGATCTTATCTTGACATATTATTCCTCTGTTTTATTACCAGTTTTAGACAGCACCATACTGCAGATTAAATCCTCGACATACAGTTACAGAAATACCAGTTACAGAAGTGCATTCATTTAGAGTACTGTCAGAATCTTTGACCATTTCAATATCCAACTTGCCAGCAATGTAGTGAAATGCAATGGAATAAATAGCTTTTTGCCAGAATTAGTAAGAACTAAAAATTTACATATAGTAAGAAAAAGATAGTTTTCTGTCCGTGAGGTAGATATAGCGAGAGTTTCAAGGTTAATCATATTAAAGATTTTATTTCCCAATTAAGAAAGTTACAGGGAAAAAAAGAAAGTTACAGGGATCCTTTACTTAGAATTTTCAATTAAAATCCAAGAGGACAATTTCCAGGGGAGTGGAACTATTTAAATGTCTCCTTAATTTAAAAAATTATAATTATTGGGTAAATGGCCATTCCATCATTTGTCGTGAGAGGAATTTCACGGATCCAGGACTCTTAAGTGTACTCTACAATTTACCAATCAGTCAGTATGAACATGCCAAGCTTAACTTTTTCTAAAAAAAAATTTCCCCCAATGTCTATATTGCTTTTTGACATTTGGGGATATGCGATCATCCGTTATATTCAACGTAGCATATTTATTTTGAACCAAAAATTATTTATAAGTGTCAGGCTAGATGAGATCTTTGAGTGACAATATTTTCTCACGTTTCTGCACCAATTAATGGAATGGATTTTTTGAGGCAGAAAAGAAGGAAGATGCCTATGGTTAATTTAGGTCAAATAGGCTCGGAGCATTTTATATACAAACGCCACTGAGTGTAATTGGAAAAGTATTTGACTTTAAGACTATTTTGTGCTAGGCTGTGATGGGCCATAATTGTTAACATTGTCAACCATTAGGTTGTATTACATAGTTATTGCCTATTTTGACAAGAGCCTGAAATGTAAATGTAAGAATAAGATAATTTTCAAAGACCACCTCTCTCAAATGTCTGGATGAAGAGGGATGTGCTAGTATCTAGAGCTAGGAATACTAGGGTCTGGTCACATGTGGTAGGCTCTGGATATCACTAAGAGTTTATTCCTTTTTCTCTACATAGGTATTCTCATCTATGTGATAATCATTCTCTTCTTTGCTTAGTTGATTCATACTGTCTCACAGACTTATCATCAAGCATCAACTTTCCTAGAAGACCTTTTTTTTACTTTTTAAGGTTATCTGTTCAAGAATTTGTAATCATCTATCACAAAGTCCTTTATGATAAAAATCATTAGTCTAAAATCTGTACTGAGGTAGAGAGTCCTTGCCTATTTTTATATCTAATAAATGCCTGTTTTTACATCTAATAAAGGCATCGGCACAGAGAGATGGATAGATAAATAAGTATATAACACACTTTATCCTAATATCGAGCTCATGAAATAGGGACTATTCTCTGTCAACAGAAAAGGAAATAGTACAGAAAGCCTGAATAACACCCCCAATTCTATCAAGTTAATAAGAGCTGGAAGTAAAGTCTTAACTCAATCACTCCACTTTATAGGCTTTAATTTATGCCACTCATGTTTTTGTTTTGTTTAATTTCCAGGTGTTTGGATTCTTCCCTCATTTCTGATTGTGATTAGTTTTAATTTTCAAAGAACTATAGTCTGAGAAGATAGTTGATACAGTGTCTGAGTTCTTGATTTTATGAAGATGTGTTTTGTGAACCAGAGTTTTGTAGCCTACCTTGGAGAATGTCCTGTGTGAATAGAGAATACTTACTTTACCATTGGGAATGGATGGCCCTATATTTGTCCATATTTTCCAGTTTTTATTAATCAAAACCATTGTTTCTGTGTGTTTTTGTGCAGTTGATCTATTCAGCAGTGATAGTGGAGTGTTATAGTCACCTGCAACTATTGAGTTCCTATATTATTTTCATTCATGTATATTAGCAATTGTTTTAAGTATTTTGATGATCCCTAGTTAGGTGTAAATATGTTTGGTGTGAGTTCTCTTTGGTGTATTCCTCTTTTTATTTTAAATTATATTAAACCATTCTCTTCTGACACATTAAGTTTCAATTGCTAGATCTGCTGTGAACCTTATGGGAATTTCTTGTATTCTTTTTCTTATTTCTTTGATCTTATTTATTTCAACATTATATATCTGTCTTTATTTTTTACCTTATATCTTTCAACATTATATATCTGTCTTTTTATTTTTGTTATCATAATTGCAGTATATCTTGGAGTTTTCCTTTATGGTCTAGTTTGTCTGGGTTTGGACCTCTTGAATTGGGGTTTCCATTCACTTCAGGTTGTGGGAAAATCTTATCTGTGACTTCTCTGACTCATAGTACTTCATAAGTTACTCCTTCATATTCCTCAAGGACTCTGATGATTCTTACACTGTTCTTCTTGAACTCATACCATAGTTGTCTGGTGTGGTGTTTATTTCTTTTCAGAACTTTTGTTAAAGGTTTTCTGAATTTCAACTTGGAGCTCACTGATTTTATTTTCCTCAGTTGCTATCACTCTTTTGCTGAGTCTTCCATTACGTTTTTCATTTCACCTCAGTCCTGTCACTCTGGTCATAACTTTTTTTTTATTTCTGCTTTCATACTTTCTTGTGCTTTATTGACTACTTGTACCATTGTTCCATAATTTAATTAAGCATGCTTATTATGCATCTAAAGTCATTTTGAGAGGTTATGATGCTGTTTGGTGCTGATAAAGCCCTTTGTATTATTATCTTCACTTATTAGCTTGTTGCTCTCATAGCAGCAAACTATGAAGATTCACCCTCGAAGCAGAGGAGATACAATGAAGAAGCTCCTATGAGAGCTCTATAAGGGATTAGGGTAAATGTTGCTCTTTTGTTTTCCTGCTGCTTCTCTCTAAGCAATGGTTTGCTAGTCTGTGATTTTTGAGTCCTGGCATGGATTACTGGATTATGTTCAGTGCCACCTCAGCCTTACCTTTCCAATGGTTGTAATTTATGACTCTGTGATTTCTTGCCATCACCACTGCCTTGTAAGGACATTTGTGGGATAGGTGGACCAATTGAAGAATAAAGTACTAACACCACGAACAGGTGGATCAGTGGAGGAATAAAGTACTAACAACTCTGATGACAACCAGAACTACCCCTGTAGTCTGTGTCTGTGAGTTCATCCCAGAGCTATGCACATGTATACTGTGAGGTGTGATGAGTAGAGCTCTCTCGTGCAGATGCAGGGTTCAAGTTGAGTTTCCACTTCCAAAAGGACCCTGGAGGTATCATCTTGGGTGTGCATATGGTCCTTTATATGTTTTAAAATCAAGGTAAAAAGTAATAGAGGAATCTCATGACCAACATGGCCAAAACTTTGTACTGTGGAGTCAAAATATGTATAAAAATGGAAAATGTTAATTTCTTTTTTTTTCTTTTTTTTTGGGTCATACCCGGCAGTGCTCAGGGGTTACTCCTGGCTCTGCACTCAGGAATTTTTCCTGGTGGTGCTTTGGGACCATATGGGATGCTGGGGATTGAACCTGGGTCTGCTGTGTGCAAGGCAAATGCCCTATCTGCTGTGCTGTCACTCCAGCTCCAGAAAATGTTAATTTAGAAGGATTACTTTTTTTACTCTACTTGAAACCAAAACAATGTGTGGCAGGAAAATTATTCCTGCCAATAATTTTCTTTTTCTTATAGATAAGCAGACTGGTATAGGTTGTAAATCTCCTCTTAGCTCACTTTGGATGCCATATCTTGCCTGTATATTTACCCATTATAATTTTGCTCATCTTTCTCAAGGTATATGGAGATTATGTAGCTATAGACACTATCCCTGGGGCTTTTCCATCAAAGTTTTTCTAAATATACTCAGCCCAGTTGTCTCCTTTGGGACACTTACAGTTAGTTCATCTGACAAGGGTTTGGCTTGGAAAATGCAAATTTCATACCTAGAGACCAATTTAGCATGAGACTTCTGGAAGTCATCTCACTCCCTTGTTTCTCATTCTCCAGAGAGGCCCTGCTCCATTTCTTTGTCACTTGTTGACCAGTAGTAGCTTCTACTTGCAGTGTGCACATAATGAGCTTTGGTTGAGATTCATTGCCCTTCCTATCACATTATTTCAGCCAAGATCCATTACCAGTGACAAAAATACCTTGAACTAAAACAGAAAACAATCTCAGAATTAATCATTTTCATCAGAGAATAATTTTTTAACATACGAAACAAAAGATTGCAAATTTGAAAGCAGTATAAGACTGGATCTTCAAGTTTCTTTTTTTTTTTTTTTTTGCTTTTCAAGTTCCATTTCCTATAGAAATTGCATAAAATATTTCTCAAAACCAAAAAGGAAAATAAACCATGACACTTTTATTTTCCAAACTGAGTATTTTTCTTTAGAAGCTATATATTTATTGTATAAAAGAGATAAAAACTTGCCTTAATGAGAATGAAAGACAGAGTTGGCACCTTCTTGTATTTTTCAAGCTCTATGAAATTGGAGAAAGTTGTCTTATCTTCATTGGTTACTACCTTCTTGGTTAAAGTTTTGGTTGGGGAGCTGTAAATTATGCCTTTTGGGTTAAATCCAATTAGATACCTGTTTATTAAGAAGAGTTCTTTTGGAACATAATCATACCCATTCATTTAATCATCATTTATGCAATTTTCATTCCACAACTGCTTAGCTGAAAAGTTGTAACAGAGATTGTATGGCTTACACAGTTGAAAATATCTACTTTGTGACCTTTTTCAAGAACCATTCATCTATCCCTGATTTAGAATCAAAGGAGAGGATTTTGCTCTCTCAGGCTCTGAGATGACAGCTATGGAAATGTCATCTGGAAAAAACTAGAAAATTCTGGAATTGAATGTGATACTTAGTAAGGCTGACCTATAGACCTTGAGACCCCAGTTAAGACTTGTGTTCAAACTCTGTGTGCAATTGAGCTGGGAGACTATGTTAAGTTTTCTCATGTTTCTATTTGTTCAGGGGCCACACTTGGTGATGGCAGGGATCACTTCTGCCTCTGTACTCAGGAATTACTCTGTAGTGCTTGGGACACCGTATGGGATGCCAGGGACCAAACCTGGGTTAGCTTCTTGTAAAGCAAGTGCCCTGTCTCTTGTACTATCTCTCAAGTCCTGAGTTGTTTAATATTTCTGAATTGCAGTGATTTAATATGTAAAATAGTGATGCTTCCTATTTTGAAGACTTGTTAGATATTAAATAATATCATGTTCAGAGATGTTCAGTGCTTTCCAGTCCTGTGGTAAATCCTCAGTATAATTTCTTTTCCTGATTAGTTCAAACCTATGCATACACATGAATGCACAGGTTCTTCTATCTAAACGAATGGCCATTGAAATTTTAGCCCATTTTTGTCATGAGATTTTGAAGAAAAATTCCGCTATTCACTAGTTTTTGGATAGACAGAGGTATTACCTTTCTTTCCTGAATTATTTTAATGAATTTTGAATTATTTAAGACTAGTCTTACATAGAATTTCCCATGGTTTAGAAAAAAATCAACAGTTGCCATCAACTTGGCTTTAATGAGATTTATATAAAGAAGAGAAGGAAACCTGTGTTTTAGAAATTGCCTCCCTGCATAGCATTTTTTCCTGTCTAAAATCAATCTTTTACTCTATTCTAGACCACAGAGGCCAGACCTCTTGAGGATGCTCAAACTGCAAAAAAATATAGGCAAACAATTTTGCTGCTGAATGTATAAAATTCCATTTGAGAAGGAACCAGGCCCTTGTTAACAACATCAAAATAAGCTGCAGACAGATTGATTTCATTAAATATTGTGTTCCTGGTGTGGAATCTCTCACTTAGCCTCGATAAAAAGGCAAACACTTGCTCTGAGTCCCTCTTGTCCCATTTGAAAGATAGGACTTTCATATATGTCTGTTCACTTCTTTTCAATGCAGCTAAGGCATCTGGTCTGAGGAAATATGACATAGTTAAATACATAATTTTTCTTACACAGTCACTTTAACTTCATGCTACAAAGGCTCAGCCCGAGGAGGTGGGCTGCAGTGTAGCATCATTTTCTTGATAAGTGAATGAAAATGTAACTTGGTGAGACAAAGTAATGTAGTTAACCATTACACAATAAATACCTCTGAAGTAGAGAATGACTGTGGGACTTTACGGTGGAAAAAGTTGCCCCATATCCACTAAGAAATTGACATATACTATCTCTCTTTTCATCCACCATCTAACATACCTTGCACAGATATCATTCCAAGCTGTACTGAATTTCTCTAAAGCAATTTCTTTAGAGTCTGAAATTGTTTCTTCTCCTTTCTCTTCTTTTTCATTTCATCTGTTCTCCTTTCTTTTCTCTACTAATCATAACATATTATATTTTCTAAGCTGCTCTAAGTTGATTTTGCAACAATGTACAGTGCATAGAGCAACAGAAACTCGGTTGGGAATAATACAAGAATTAAGTTCACAGTTTGTATTGGAGTTGATGAGTAAAATTCACATCCTCATTGATCTGAAAATCTTCCATAAAAAAGCAAAATATTTTGTTTCATATCACAATGACACAGAAAATCATTAAGTTGAATAGATGATAATTGTGGAACTTTTACTTTTATTCACAGCCATATCCATGCCCTTGTCCTGAGGTACATGTTTCATAGCTTAAAGCTCTTTTAAGAAATTCCCTCTCTGAGTAATGCACAGCATTTTAAATGGATAACATATTTTTTAGGCATACAGAATAAAGGTCTTGTATTCACACATAAACAAAATTTTATAATGGTTGTTAGTAGCATGGTAGGAAGTGAGATAATCACCTGGTTTATATGTGTTTTTTAAAAAATGGAACACTTTGATGTTCTTAGTCTCAGTGTAAACATTATGCCATTGAAATTTAGGTATTTTCCAACAAGATCCATCAAAGTGTTGGTTTTCAGAGTTACTGGATTTTTGAATCAGCTGAAAGCTTATAAAAATAACATTGACCTTATTCCACTTCAGAGATTCTAGCTTTCTGGTCTGCTGTATGTGTGATGAATTTGTATGGATATTACTGTAATAATATTAATGTTATCATTAAGGTTAAGAACCATGGTACTAATTTATTTTGAGTTATACTGCCAATTGTAAATTATGCCAGTTTTTACCATTCCTTTTAAAGAGTTAATCATGGAAAAGAATGCAAAGTATGCATTTCATGTAGTTAAAAAGGGTAAAGGGTACAATTCCATTAAAGTATTGTATTAGTCTCATGTATACTAGGGAAGGCACTCATACTTTTTTAAAATTAATTTCTTTCTATGATTTGTAGTCAGAGTTTGCAAAACATTATTTTGGATTTTTTAACAGAGAAGGTATGTTCATAGTTTCCTAGGGAAAATTCTCCATCTGGCCTGAGAAGCCCAATTACATTACTTCTGAATGCATGTAGGGCATGCAGATTTATTGCCAAGTGATCTCTGCACTATCAATGATTCTTAGCTATTTATAGAAGCATTTACACATTCTCTAAGACATCGAGTCCCATTTTCTTCTCTCCTATAGGCACTTGTCACTGCTTAAAATGAAGTTTTGTTTCTTGAAAATGTCTTTTAGTTTTTATCATTTTGAAGGCAGCTTATTCTAACCCTTAATTAGAGGGCATCTAAGGAGGATTTACATTTCTGATAAACTGTGTTCTGGCTTTCAAAACACTGCATGGAATCCAGTACACATCCACAACCAGACAGACACACAGCTTAGACAAACTGCATGAATCCAGTACACATACACACACACACACACACATTTACCCTTCATTTCTATACATAAAAATGGAAGAATGTGGTCTCATGCCATTAAATAAAGGGAATTCTTATAATTTTCACCACAAATACGCCATAAGAGGAAAGGAAAAGAAAAGAAGATGATAGGAAATAAAAGTGATGGAATAATTTGAGCGTGACAAGCAATGATTTGGTTTAATGCTTTCAATGAAAGTAGGAAGAGACAAACATTTATAGAAGGAGTAGACAAGAATTAAGTCTAGTAAACTTAGACAAGAAAATAATATACAAGGAAGAAAGAACTTATTGAAGTCTTAGGAACAACAAGCTCTTTGAATGACTAAAGGAAAATAATAATAGATAAGATTTTTTAAAAAAGACTAGATCATCTTTTTATTCTCTTTAACCAAGCCAGTAAAGAGTGTATTTAATTCTTCTATGTTAAAGAAGTTAATAAGCATTATCTTCCCAGTAAGAAAAGCCCTAGAAGCAGTTCTTGTTTCTTGGCAGTTGTTTTCCATTCTATCGGCCCTTGTGCCTGTTTGTGCGCACTTAGTGTTTACTCTCGGCTGTTTGTGGCTTCTCTCCCAGTCCTTTCATGTATGGCCACAATTCTGGGTTTGACTTTCACTGCCTGTGTCTTTCCCTGCTCCAGAGTCCAAACTGAATTGGACTGACTTAGACTTAAAGAGGCAAATTCAGTGAGTCAGTCACTTCAGGCTTCAATTTGGTCTCAGTCAAGAACCTACCAGTCCACAAAAAATGCATGCAGAGATGACTGAAAATCCCTCTCCTCTTCCTTGGAAGTTTCTGACTTTGAGATAACAGATATTCAGGTAGTTCCAGGTTCCCTCTGCAGTCCCTCACAGATCAGTCACTTTTGTGTCCCCCCAAGAACTCACAGCAACTTTTTCATTTGGAAAGCCAACTGAGAGACAGGATAGTCCAGTGGCTAGGTCACTTGTATTCCATGTAATTGACCCGGTTTTGATTTCCAGTACCCCATAAGGTCCCTGAGCCTAGCCAGGAATGATCTTTTAAGTGCAGAGCCAGGAATAAGTTCTGAACTTTCTACAAAAACAAAAACGAAACAAAAAATATATGGCAATCTACTATTTAGTTCTTGAGATTAAGGTGACTGAATTACTGAGAACTAGCCTCATCTCACACAGGCTTGAAACACTACTATCAACTAGAAATCCTAATAACTAAGGGGATAGAAATGAAAAAGGAGTAGGTAGACAGGCGCTGAGAGAAGTGCAGAGAGGGTTTGCTTAGACAAAAGTCGTGTATTTAAAACCAATTCCTGAAGGTGAAGTGCGGCTTCAGGAATATCCTATGATGAGGGATAAACCAAGTGATCTGCAGATGTCCACAGGCTTTAAATATGCCCTTGTAGACAGATGCTTTGGACTTGCCATACCTCACCTGAAATGGCATCTTCGTGCTTGTCTGCTGTCTACATTCTGCTTTCTCTCACTTCCTCATAGACCTCTCTTTTTTCCCTCCTTCATTCCTCTCTTAGCAAAATACTAATACCTTAGTCTAGTACACTCACCTTTCCCATGGATCAATCCAATTTGGTCCCTTAGGAGAACATAAGTGACATTATTGTCATTTCTTTATACACTTTCTCTTCCTTACAACAAACAGATCAATGTCTACATTTCCCGGTATTCCCAAGAAAACTAGGCAAGTTACACCTGCTTATTTGGTGCTCTGTTAGTTCTCATTGTACCTAAGTATGTAGGTTTTGGGTATTTAGGTGGGCACTTCCTGGCCCTCATTTCATACTCTGCCCTCTGTGTCATCCACTTAAATTATACTGACAATTTTTTCCTATTTTTGGTCATACTTGGTGATGCTCAGGAATTTTTCCTGGCTCTGCACTCAGGAATTCTGGCAGTGCTTGTGGGACCATATGGGATACTGAGGATTGAACCCAGGTCGGCTGTGTGTAAGGCAAATGCCCTACTTGCTGGACTATCGCCTCCAGCCCCTATGCTGACACTTTTGAGAAGTCTGTCCTATATAATAGCTTAAGTAAGGTCAGACACATAGCCATCAGCAGAGGTATATCATGCAATCTTGTATAACTTTATTATTGCTTTAAAAAATTTTGTAGTAGCTTCAGTGTGTGCAATAAAGTTTTATAAAATGTCCTTTTTAATAAGTATTAAATTATTAAATAAACACACTGACACTGGAAATTCAACTTGTGTTAATTAAACCAGTTAGGAGTGAGCAACTGATGGCATGCTCTAGTATCAATGTCGAAGGTCATGAAAACCTGGGATCCTGCTCTAAGAACTTTCTTCGGGAGAGAAGTAAGCCATAGGAAGATTGTACCAGTCTTATTATCTGAAAGGATTTTAGGTAGTACAGACATATTCTGACGAAAACATGTGATAAACAATAGTCTGTACAAAGATGGATAGAAGTTCCCAGTTAAAATTCTTTTATTAGATTTGTACAATATTCGTGCATAGTGGGTAGATCAAGTACACTATCTTCATTAGTTCAATAAGAAAAATGAATCCCTTGATGTTAAGTGACTTGCTTTGAGCCTTGATACCCAGAGACTAAATCTAAAGTGGAATTCGCTTGTGCTGATTCTTATTTTATTCTGCTAGATCATTAATGAGGTTTAAGTTATAATATCTGCACATGTCTGTGAAAATTCCATAACCATTCATTATTACCATGGCACATAAGGTTCGCATTGATTTGGTTACTCTTTATGCTTCCAGCCTTCCTAGTTCTGCATTACCTTGTTAATTTATGGATATACTGAATTATAATTTTATATTCTTTTTTCCTGTCCATCTACTTCTGACTTTTCTGCTCATAGTTCTTCTTTTCGTTGTCTTCAAGTTAGTGAAAGACCCTCCTTAATAAAGGTCCTGTTTCCCCCCCCGCAACCCACTATTCTAACACTACAGTAAAAATGACCTATTTTCCCATAAACTGCGAACTTAAATGGTTTAAGGATAGTTACCTTATTACATAATATTACATCATTGCTACCTAGCCTAGGTTTGGGGACATACTAATTTTTTTTATCAAAATATATCAGACTGCTTTTATTTAAATAAATCTAATATCAGATAGTATAATCATTACAGCCTTCTTATTATGTATAGCCTAAATTTAATTTAGCACATTTAGTTCACAGTTAGCTTTGATATTTAATACTTCCCCATAGTTGTATGTTCAGATTTATATGAGACCTTCAACATATAATTTTGAATGATTTAATTGGAGAAAGATGATTAATATACTGATAATGGTGATGTGGGATAGAATATGGGCAGAGCCATTTAGGAAGAATTTTTGGTAGCTTTTGTTGGTTGAGCTGAAAAATGTGATCACAAGGAACGAGGATTTAAATTACACCGTTAGAGTCATTGACTCTTGAGAAAGAGGCCTAAAAGAGAGATTCTGGTGATATCCTTAAAAATCACTAGAGTCACAAGTACTTATAAAAAGTACTTGAAAAAATCACTAGAGTCACAAGTACTTATAAAAAATCTCAAAATGCTTCACAGATGAAATATTATCACTACTAAGACCAGAACTTTATTTATGGGAAGAGGGTAGCATCTGAAATAGTATGCTAGTTGTTTTCACCTTTAATTCAGTGTGGTCTCTGTTGCCCTTTTGCTTTTTTATACACCTCTCCTATAACTCTTAATAAGTGTTTGTGAAATTTTCTCTTCCACATGTACTTAAATGTTTGCTGCAGAGAGAGTAAACTTTAATGGAAAATAAGTTCAGACTCTGGCGCCAAGGCACTTTGGTTTGAAATCCAACTCTTTCTTTCTTAAAAAAATTTAGATAATTCCTTGAATCTCTCTGTGTTATTTTCTACCATGGAGTACACAAAAATTATGGAACTTGCCTTATTGGATCATTGTGAATTTTAAATAAGTTCACCATGACCTAATATAATGGTTTGAGGCTCTTTATGTTCCTGTAGCAAGCCTATGCCCCTGGCTCTACTGGCATGAGACAGGACATATGGAGATACTACTGGTGCCCGCTCTAGCAAATAGATGATCAATGGGAAGATGGTGATCGTGATCGTGATCATTAATATACAGTGCCTAGCACATTGTAAGAACTCCATAAATGTTGACTCTGGACATGATTACTTTGAGGTGGATTAGGTGATATGAACACAAAGAGTACACAGGGTAATTGTTCCTCTATTCATTTCCCAGTTTTTTTTCTTTATTGTAAATTTTATTCTTTGCCCCGACTCCTATGAAACACATTTTCCCAGGCTCCTTCCTAGGTCAAGGTCACAGAGGTTTGTAAAAATGATTGAGATCGAGAAGCCAGTTGCCTCCCTGTGTGTGGTTAGTATCAGGCTGGTTCACTTCCCATCTTTCTCCAAACAATACGTCCTTTGCTGCTTACAGAATCCACTGGGATTCCCTCAGTCATCTTCCCACCAGACTTCTGCTTAAGGGTTGAGGTCATCATTAAAGCAAATAGACCATGACTACAAGCACAGATTCCGTACTTAGCTGTATTTTCAGAATATGTCTGCATGGGGTTTTAAATATATAAGTCTATAAAGATCCCTCTTCCTCAGTATGCTTTGTATTCCTTTCCCTGGCCATAGCAAAAGTCCCAATACAAAGTCTACTAATTCTGGAGAACTGTTTGAAATAATAACACAATGTAAAACAACTGGTATTTTCATTGAATATTTGTCTCTGGAATTCATAAATTAACCACTATTTATTGTCATGATTGGATTGAGAGAATGAAGATAAGTAAGGTAAACAATCTCTTTAAGAACATAATAATGATTTCCTCCACCAAATATTAACATTTACTAATTCCCGACGTTTTCTCTGAAGACCTGAGCATTTTCAGTTATTCATATTTTAAAGCCATCTCATTAATTTTGATGCAAAAATACATCAACTAAAATGCAAAGCAGGAACTTTTGGAGCAAAATTCTCATTTACTTTCAATAAAGTAAATCCCAAGCCGCAGGTTATTCTTCTTTTGAAACCTTCTCAAGGCAGAAGAATTTTTCAGTGCAACAGAATTAACAGTGTCACTACCACAGGACAATCACTCTTTCTGCTGTACACTTTCTTGGCTTTCCTCTTCGCCATTTGCCTAAGATGATACAATTTGTCTTCCCATAATGGATAGGATACCGTTCTCTTTCAATCACTAGCATAAGTCACTGAAACTTGTTTGACATGTCCAAGGTTCAGCTGCTTTGGGGAAATTTTCTGAGTCTTTCGTGGTTGTTGAAAGTAAATTCATAATCGTAATGCAAGTACAAGTGTGTATGTGTATCCTTTGTCCTTAATATATATGCAGTGGCCTTTTGATGTTATTATATATAGTCAGACTCTGGTTGCTATGGAAACAATAACCAAATATCCTGACCTTTGCGGTGAGAAGATGCAGTGGTAGCAGCTATGATCAGGGTTAAATGATTGCTGATAGAATTAAAGTAGAGATTAAAGGGCAGGGTTTTATTTTTCCTTCTTGTTCAATTTGGTTAAATTAATTGTTCTCCTGTGTTTACTAATCTCCACCAGATTCATACAAAAAGCTTACTAGTATTCCTTTATTATTTTATATTCCACTTATCTGGACACTGTTGAGTGGAATTTTTGAATTCTTGCTTATAATTGGTATATATCTTTTGCAAGGTATGCTAAAAGTTTACATTGTAGCAGATAAATACCCCTAACATATAATACATTGCTATAAGATAGAAAATTCAAACTTCTATTCAAAATGTTATACCCTGAAATTATTCTATTCTTTAAATACTAGTAAAATAGACAAAAGAATGTCTTTAATGCATTCTCTAGTTAGAAAAAATAATTTTCTAAGACCTCTGTGATTACAGGAGGAGATTCAGTGCCAAATAGTATTCAACATTGATAGTTTTGCATTGTTTTGGGCTGGAAGATTCATTGTTTATACTGTTCGTGTTGTATGACAGGGTAATGTGAGAGGTTTAGGGAGTAAGGGTGTGGGTTATCTGATTCTAGTCCATACAGTGCGAAGCACTGTTGAGCCAAATGCAAATGCAAAATTATTCCTGCCTTCAAGAATGTGGTTGGTCAAGGTTATATGCAAGCTAATTACTGAGTAGAGATAATCTAGGGCAGAAACAACAAAGGTAGCTAAATAAAATGTAAGAAATGAGTCCAAAGTGATGGGAAGATAAACTAAAGGGGGAAGTAAAATTCTAGAGAGACCCAAAGGTAGGGCAACCTATGTTCCTTATTGGTAAACTAGAATTTATAAATATTTTAATATGTAACATATGGTATTAAAATGGAGACAAGCCAAGCAAATCAGGTAAGCAAAGTTGTATATGGAGTATGATATTGTGGTGAAGAGAACATTGAGTAGTTTGGTTATGCTGTGGAGCAGATAAATCACTGTATCACTGTCTTCTGGTTCATCATCGATTTGCTCGAGCGGGCACCAGTAACATCTCCGTATGTCCTGTCTCATGCTAGTAGAGCCCAAGGGCACCTGCTTGCTCCAGGAACACAAAGAGCCTCAAACCATTCCATCAGGTCATAGGAATGAGGTCTATAATTGTTACTGGTATTTGGCATATCAAATACGACATGGGTAGCTTGCCAAGCTCTGCCGTGTTGGTAGCATACTCTTGTAGTCATCTCTAAATCCAGCATTTATTGATGAACTGCGCTGCCTCAAGCAGCCGCACGAGCTGGGCTGTGATAGACTGGTCTGCTGGGTGGATTTCTGGGCGGATTTAAAAAAAGACTACTTAGGGTGAATCTCGATGAGCCGGGCTGTGATAGGCTGGTCTGCTGGGTGGAGTTCTGATAAGAGGGCAGTCCGGATGTGGAAAATGGAGGCCCTCATGGAGTGGGGGTCGTCTGGCTTGTTGCAAGGTTCTGCTGGGGTAGCCGGCCAGGGCTAGAACCCGCCATCCCTCCCAGGTGCTAAGTGAGCGGCTGGGCACAGGGAGAGCAAGTAACAGCTCTGCCCCATGTCTGTGAGTCTCTGGATCAGCATACCTGGGCCGGATTTAAAAAAGACTGCTGCAGGGTGGATCTTGATGAGCCAAGCTGTGATAAGCTGGTCTGCTGGGTGGAGTTCTGACGAGAGGGAAGTCCGGATGTGGAAAATGGAGACCCTCATGGAGTGGGGGGTGTCTTCTGGCTTGTTGTGAGGCTCTGCTGGGGTAGCGGGCCAGGGCTAGAACCCGCCATCCCTCCTGGGCACCGTGTGAGAGGCAGGGCACAGGGAGAGCAAGTAGCAGCTCTGACCCATGTCTGTGAGTCTCTGGATCAGTATACCTGGGCCAGATTTAAAAAGACTGCTGCATATCCCTGAGCATTGCATTTTGATAGCAATGCTCAGGGATTAGTCAGAGCTGTGAAGGACAAGTAAGGATAGCTGGGACTTTGTAGAAAACAGCTGGCTTTCAGTACACTAGCACTTAAACCCTAATACTTTGAGTTCTAAGTGCAGATTCCAAAAAGGTAATAGTGTTATTGTCGCCTACTTCTTACGTTTTGTACTTACTATCAGTAAGTCCCAAGCCTGATTGGGCTGCAAATGAATATAATGTGAGTCTGACTCTAAAATTCCCTTTGGAATTATGGGGGCAGAGTAATAGTAGCACACATAGGCCTTGCACATAGCCAATCTGCTTCTATCCTCAGCACCCCATCTGATACCCTGAGTCCCACCAAGGGTGGCCCCTGAGTATTAACCTAGGATTAATCCCTGTGCACTGCTGGGTATGACCCAAAGGTTTTGCTTTCAACTAAAATATAATAAAAAGTAGGAGAGGGGTTTTAAGAGCTAGTTTTCAGCCTATGAAATTACATTAGTATGTACAGTGTCTGTCCCACAATAGGGAATCTCATGTCAATTATACTGTCTTGAATATATGATGTGCTTTGGGTGTCATACAAATGGTGTCATGGTAGCCTCACAACTCTTCAATACTCAGGGGTGGAACTGTGAAATGGGGATAGCATTCTTGACTGTGAGGGTTTTAGTATAGAACCACTGAGTAATCTGTGTCTCTGCTGGTAATCTGTGTCACAAAATCAGACCCGAACACCTGAAGAATCTGCCTTTGGTACTCTTCAATACACTGGTTTGGTTCTTCACATGCTGTCTGTGTGAAGAGGTAGCCCTCCCAATGGAAAACCAGCAGGACAGTTCTACTGTTCAAGAAGGGAGACATCCACGACATTGGCAACTATCGCCCCATCTACCTGTTGACCATCATCTACGAGCTGTCATCCTGAACAGGATTGTTTACTCAAGTCATCCTGAACAGGACTGTCAGAACATTAAATGAAGGACAACCATGCAAGCAAGCTGGCTTCCTAAAAGGATTCAGCACAATCGACCCTATCCACTCTGTAACCAAGCTCATTGAGGCTTTCCAGGAGTTCAAGATGCCGCTCTATTTCACATTTGTTGATTTAAAGAAAGCCTTTGATTCTGTTGAGACCAAAGCGGTCATCGAAGCCCTAGCCAAAAAGGGCGTTCAAACCCAATACATCAGGATCCTTCGTGAGCTGTATTACAGATTCACCACCAGGATCTCACCATTCTACAAAGAAGTGATCATTGATGTCAAAAGAGGGGTTCGGCAGAGTGATACCATTTCACCAAAACTCTTCAGCACCATCCTCGAGAACATCATGCGACAATTAGAATGGGAAGGAATGGGAGTGAAGATAGACAGTTGGCAACTACATCACCTCTGCTTTGCTGATGACATTGTTCTAATAATACCAAACATTAGCTAAGCAGCACAAATGCTGGCTGAGTTCGACCAAGAATGTGGAAAGATAGGTCTACTGCTGAATCTCAACAAAACTATGTTCATGAAAAATGAACTAGTCCCAGAGGCCCCATTCACTCTCAATGGAACAAACATCTCTGAATGTAGCAGTTATGTGCACCTAGGTTGAGAAGTCAACATGATGGATGACCTAAAAACCTGAGCTGTGCAGGTGAAAGAGAGCGGCATGGAATGCCTTCAAGAGCATCGAAGAAATAGCTAAAAGGGCAAAGACCCTCTGGCTCAGGGCACATCTCTTCAACTCCACCATTCTCCCTGCATTAACATATGCTTCAGAGACCTGGACCCTACAAAAGCAGGATGAGAACGCTATTCGGGTCTCCCAAAGAGGAATTGAAAGAGCTATGCTTAGAATATCACACCTCACTCAAGTGAGAGAAGGAATCCAAAAGTTCCAACCTCCATCAGCGATCCAGAGTCAGGGACAGGGACACTGACTCATTTGCCAAGGCATCGAAAATCAGATGGGCTGAACATGTAATGCAATTTGGAGACGGCCACTGGACTAGAGCCATTGCTGACTGGATCCCAAGGGATATCAAAAGATCATGTGGCCGCCCACCTACAAGATGGTCAGATCCTGAACGAATGATTTGAGGCTCTTCGTATTCCTGAAGCAAGCTGATGCCATTTGGCTACACTGGCATGTGATAGAGTCAAATGGAAACATTACTGGTGCCTGCTCGAGCAAATCGATGAATAATGGAATGCCAAGTGATCAAGTGAATATATACCATTCCTTCTTTTTAGGGCAGTCACAGACTGAGGTCAAATAACCATGTCACAAATTAGAATATCTGAAGTTTTATTTGTGGGTATGTGATTTTGCCATCTAGAGTAATCTGAAAATGGACACTTCTTTTCTTTTTAAGGATCTTCTTAAGAAATGCTACTCTGCCAAGGCATCCTACCTGTTCCAGCAGGATAAATTCTATGATGTCAGCTATGACACAGGCGACAAGTCTATCCAGTGTAGCAGGAGACCAGATGCATTCAAGTTTTGGATGACTTGGAAGGCGCTGGGAACATTTGGCCTTGAAGAAAGAGTGAATCGTGCACTTGCTTTAGCAAGGTAGGTGTGCATGTGTGGTAGGAGTGTATGTGGTAGGAGTGTATGTGTGGTAGGTGTGAATGTGTGGTAGGAGTGTATGTGTGGTAGGTGTGTATATGTGGTAGGTGTGTATGTGTTGCTGGAGTGTATGTGTGGTAGGCGTGTATGTGTGGTATGGTAGGTGTGTGTGTGTGTGTCTCAAGGTCCATCTCTCAGTGTCCAAAGCACTCAAAGAAAGTAAAATTTTCAGTGTCTATACATGCTGTTCCATTTATGTCTCCTTTTATCTAGTAGTTATCCTTTTAGCACTAATGTTGGGTTAGAAATTGTGAACCCAGCAGTCCTAACCCCAACCTTCTAGGATCCTGGAGGTACATTCGAGAATGAAAGCGGATAAAAAATAGGTGAAACTTAACTTTTTGGTAATGAAAGGTACACATTGTTCCAGGAGCACAAAAAAGAATTCCATAGACAAAGGCTTCCTGGAGGAAGTGTAATTCGCCTGAGGCTTTTGATAAGAGGGGCAAATATGAACCAGGTGGAGCGAGCACTCAGCCGAGTTCTCTGAATGGGAAATCTTGGATAACTCAAGGACATGACAGAATATGTCAGTGAGACTGAGTCACCCGCATAAGGGAAGGAAAATAAAGTTTCTTGAACAGGTCATGATCCTGTTGGTTATTGAGTCATTGGATATGGTATTTTTTGGAAACTGATTTCAGTTGAGCTCTTATGCCATACACTTGCTATGGGATCCTGACTCTGCTGTGAAGTTTGACCCATGGATGTCAGTGGGGCCACAGCTATTTAATTCTAAATGTGAACTTGTTCGGCTGGAACAGTAGTTATCTTTCTTGATGTTAAACATCCCAAACTTCCAAAGTAATTAAAGCATTTAAACATAGGGAGTCTAGTAAAAATCTGAACTTTTTTAACTTCTCTAAAAGACATTAAAAAACTCTTAGGTCTTACCTTGCAGCAAGCAACATAACTGAATGTTCCCTGAATCAGGAGTGTAGCGACCCCCTTCATTTATTCCTGCTTTCTCTCTGATCTTTTACTTCAGCTTAGAAATGTGGACAATCTAGTCTCCAACCTACCTCTTATGACTCAGGCAAATTTTGCTTATACCTCTCATCTCTATTCATGGGTAATAAAACAGTGACATTAAATTCTAGTAATTGGTACAAGGATTAAATGAAGTATTTTTTTTTTTTTTTTTGCTTTTTTGGGTCACACCCGGCAATGCTCAGGGGTTACTCCTGGCTCTGCACTCAGGAATTACTCCTGGCGGTGCTCAGGGGACCATTTGGGATGCCGGGATTCAAACCCGGGCCTGCACAGGCCGGCCACGTGCAAGGCAAATGCCCTACACGCTGGGCTATTGCTTCCGCCCCAGATTAAATGAAGTATTGTACTGAGCCTGGTATGTGCTACGCTTCTTACCTAGCCCTTGGTAAGGGAAGAAACATACTCTTCTATGAGTACACAGCAGAGCTTGCAAGACACTGGCAGAGGCTTTTCTAGAGAAGTGAGATTCCAGTTGACCCATGGGAGAAATGAGGAGAAGAATGATATATTTGAATTTGTGGTCTAGAGTTTGAATAATCTCTTTTTTTCATTTCCTGTTCACTCTTCACTTATAAAATTCTGAAATTTCCTTTTAAAGTTATAAAAGTTGTCATGTATGCTTTGAGTTCCATTTCATATCCATAGATGCTTTGTATCAGCAACAATTTGAACCTATAGTTACTTATTCTTAGGTACTATAAGTGTGTGAGGAGGATGATAGTTTTAACCTTCTATGGTAGTTGGAAAGTAGGGATGAGGGAAAGTTTGGGTTTACTGTCTTACATCTTCCTTAGTCCTAGCTGAGTCTAGCTAGTCAAGGCTAGCTGATCAAGTCCTTCTGATATCAGTGACAGAGCTCCAAAGAGTCAAACTCACATCACTCTCCTGATTATGTTCTTTTGACTAGGATTTCAATGAACAAAGCACACCACTTGGTCAAGATTACTGTTTGATAGCAAGAAATTTTCAAACAGTGATTTTGTTTGGCACAATTACATGACAGGGGACTTGACTGTAATGATAGGTAGATGTAGGTCACTTTTGGACCATTGTTAAATTCAGCTTTGGGTGACAATAGTTTAAGGACTAGTTTGAAAATTATGTAAGTATTAGGGTCTATGAGGGTTCTTTTTATGGTGATTGAAACTTTAATTTAAACAAGGAAAGGTGATACCTCATTTAAATTATAAGCTAGTCTGCTGATAACTTATGGGATAATTGGGAACAAGGACTGAATATCACCAGGTCTTAATTTCCCTCCACCTTTAGATCTAGTCTCCTTAATATAGGGTTTATTCTCATGTAGGAAGGCAGCTTCTAAAAAGAGGCATATTTCTATCATTTCAGATTCAATTTTAGGATCAAAAAGAGAACATGCTCTTTTCTCAACAATCCCAAAGAAGGTTTTAATGATTTCTGAGTGAGGCAACTGTTCATCTCTCAGTCACTGTTGCCAGGGAAATATGACGCTGTCCTTGGCATGCCGAGTCATATTCCGGCCAATGTAGGGAGACTGATTCCTCTTCTAATCTAGTAAAACTAGGCATGGAATGTGCCTTGATGAGAATTTTTCTTACATCTAAAGTAAGAAAATGACTACTCTGGTGACTATCTCCCACAAATATTCAAAGTTGTCCATTAAATTAAATTAAAAGTTCAAAAATAGTTCTATTCCCATTTTTACATTTTTTTCAGATACTCTTTAAGTATGAGAGAATTTATGCATTATCTTATCTAAGCTGCTAAGTAACTTAGTGACAGCTGTCTTGAAATAAGGTTAGATATGAATATTTGATGGTTGTATTTATTATAAAATTAGCATTCCTCTCAGGGTAGAATTTAATTTATAGTCTAAAGATACTTTCTAATTTTTTCAGAGAACTATCACAGGATAAATGTTAACATTTCAATTCTATTCAACAAACACTTATTGTTTGTAAATGTTTGTCAAGTTGAATTGAATTGAATTAACATTTCAGCGAACATCACTGAAGACTCTGACCTATATTTATATACAGGAGAAACAATCCCTCTTCTTTCATGCTGCTACTCATAATAGTTTTCCACATTCTTTATATCCAACATTCTAGTCCTGGGTTAGCAGAAGTCATCCAGTTTTTCCACCCCCTGAGCCAAATTAAAGGGGCAGAGTGTTTTTAACCATGTTAATTGGAAACAATGTGAAATTATAAATTTGGGACTGGAGAGATAGTACAGGAGATAAGGTACTTGCCTTGCAGGCGACTGATCCAGATTGAATTCTGGGTGCCATATATGGTCCCCAATGCACTTGTAAAAGTGATTCCTGAACTCAGAGCCAGGAGTAAGTCCTGAACATCACTGGGTGTGGTCCACAAAAAAAAAAGCAAATAAAAATGGAATTATAAATTTGGAGACAGTTTCTTTAGGATTAAGAATCATAGGGATTCACCATGAATCAGTGAGATAATACCTGCCTTGACTCCTGAGGTCATGATTAGATCCTAAGCAATATCCTATAATGAGTGTGATCCCCAGCTCCCAATTATGGTGACTTTTCCAGTACTCAGTGACCAGGTGCCTGTGAGCACCACAACTAAATGTGAGATCCTTAGTGAGCATAGAAACAAAGTTTTCTGCTCCAGACAGCATTGCCATGTAAGTGTGAAAACATCTCATCAAGTCAATGGGCCAAGTAAGCCAGTGAAAGATATTTTATAGAACAATAATTTGAGGTTCAGAAAAGATAAAACATTTGCTTAATTCAGGGTTTGATTCTAATGAAGAAGCATTCTAGGAGGGAAATCCAAGTTTTTAATGCCTGCCAGTCTTTGTGGGGAATGTTCTTACAATCCAGAGAATGACAAGCTAACAACAGTTGTAGAGTTCCAGAAGTCCTGAATAGTTGAATTTAACAGTCAACTCCCAAGAACCAGTAGATCATCTCTAGACATCAGTGATAATGATAGTTGATTTAATCAGTTCAAAGCACTGACTGGTGAGAGATTTAAAAGCATTTTTCATCAAACTCATTGTTCCAGAGTTATTTCTTTAACTTTTACTAATAAAAAAGTATTCCCTGTCCATGGTCAGAAGATTCTGGCATTATTTCCTAGTCACGGTAGCACTGCTGTGTTGTCTCCAGGAGGGATAGTAATTTTCTTCAGTAGATAACTCTAGAAAAGTGAAGATTTGTTAGTATTTGGGGCACACATCCATTATCCGTCACCTGCTCTGGCCAAGAATGCCGTTTTCCTAGACCCCTGGGTTAGTCGTTAGTAAAAAATCTGGACAATTTTTCCCCTGTCATATGATAGTTAAAATTCCATAGAAACCATATCTTTATCAAGAATTTAATAGAGCTTAGTTATGAAAATTTTTATATTAACTTTAAAATTTAAGGAACAGATTTTGATATACAAACACATTATCATCACCTCAGTGAATTAGCTTTTTTGTCCCCTTGGAAAGCAAGAATGGACTTTCTTTTTTTTGGAGGGTCACACCCAGCACCACTTAGGGGTTACTCCTGGCTCTTCACTCAGGAGTTACTCCTGGCAGTGCCTCGGAGATGGGGATGCAGGGGATGCCAGGGATAGAATCTGGTCGGCCGTGTGCAAGACAAATGCCCTACCCACTGTGCTATCGCTCCGGCCCCTAAGAATAGACATTTTCTAAAGGATAATTCCCATTTATGAGTTGTCAGCAACCCATAGAATGGAAGAAGAGAGAGTAGAAGATCTCTAAGATTTTTTTTCTTAATTTCTGTTTGAAAGTTTGCCATTCCAAGTGGTAAGGGATCAATTTTCCTCTGAAGAAAAATTGATGACTAAATAAATCTTGCATTCTCCTTTGATTATTTGAAAATCAGTAGCACTGATGCTAAAGCAACAAGGGATTTTTTAAACAGATTTGAAAAATCCCTGAAGCTTAAAACCATCACCTTCTGCACCAAGTAGATGATTGAGCTTGTCTGCTATCTGCTCGGGAGAGTTGGAAATGTTTTATAGCACCCTAGCTGCCTGTTGCTGGGGGCGGCTGCTAGGCTTTGTTAAGATACAGACATAATACCAGGTCAAATGGATATTCACAATGGAGTAATTTTTAAAGCAAGTCTGGAAAAATTCTGTGCACAAGTCTTTTCAACAACAACAAACAGCTCAGGAATTCCCATTCTGCTCCTTTGTTAGGTCTCAAGTGTATCATTTATCTATCCCCATGACACACAATCTCTGTAATCTCACTAAAGGTATGCGTTTCACTGGCTTGCATAAATAGTGAAGGATTTATTGTTTTCAATATGACAAGGTGAGCAGTTACAAAATGGTCCATTTGGGCTAATATATTTCTCTAGAAGACAACAGCAAAGGCGTCTGAAAGACTATGAAAAGTCAACATATTCATTTTTTCTTTAAATTGGTCTTTTTGTGAAAAAGTCACAATTGCTATAGAATGCAGCCTCTAGGTGTCTGTGATGAATCACAGAAGCCATGAGTTATGTTTTAGTGGCTACTCAGCCTCCAGGAAGCAGGTGGGGAAGAAAATCTCAGGAAATCTGAGGAGTCTGCTTCACAAGAAATTTCAGATGAGGACAAGAGACTGGAAGAGATTCTTGGTCTACTTTATGGCCACTCTTGGTGGCTAATGAATTGAGAAAGGACCTGTAAGGCCCATTTCCAAAAAACAAACACAGGCTCTGTAAAATGATAAATAAAATACCAACATATTAAATAGATTCACGGAACCGTTGAGGGACTCTAACACTAGAAGTACATTCATTAGCAAAGGAGGAAGGAATGTTTTGGAGCAAGATTAATATTTATTTTTGCAAAATAGTTTTTAATGAGGGGATAGAGAGAGAAAGAGAGAGAGCAGAATACATGTTCAAGAGAGAACACAGGCTTGAAAAGCAATCCAAGATTATCTTCGATGTGCACTTCAAAATCAAGCGGGAATTTTAATATAATGAGTTTTTTTTTTACACAGTAGAAAAATTCTTGCTAATGTGTTTTCTTTTTTCCTCTTTTCTCTTTTTGCTAAATGTAATGGAAAGGACAGTGATGAGATTTTGAAGCTATTGTTACTTTTTTGAACCATTTACCTGGATGTCTTTTGGTAAGAGTAACTTATTATTCCTGCATTGTGTCCAAAAACTCAATGCTTGTCTTTTTTCCCCCTCTTTGGTTTTCATCAGATAAGAATAGATTTTTAAAATGTATTTTATCTTAGGCTCTTTCCATTTATTGAAAAGAAAAAATGGGGGAAATAAATCATTCCTATGAATGTAGGCAGTAGTGATTCACAGCTTATTTGGATTTCCTCCTCCAAATTCAATTCCTTTACACATTTACTAAAAAGAATAGGAGATGTACCTGGTACAAAGAGGTCTGGCTCAGCTAGCATTTCTGAAAGTTCACTTTGTGAGATAACAAACTTTCAGAAGATCTTAATAGATGCTCTTTCCCAAACTGCTTCCATTGTCAAGTATGTTTAGGAAATGTTAACTGCTGTATTAACTACTGTATTATTCCTCTCTGGGACATTCAGTGTATTCTTTATCACATTTGAAACTCTAAGGGGACTGTAAAATAGAAACATTTTAGCTTGGCATTAACTAGTATGCAAACTATGTTGATTGTTCATCCAATAACCCATTCTCTTTTTTTTCCTAGCCAATAGAACTTGATTTTCTTTGGTTGCAATATTCCAACTGGGGACAATGGTCTGAAACAATCTCCTTTGATAACACTTAGCTTTAGATATAGATATTTAACCAGTTTGAATATGCAAAGATAAAGGAATAATTATTTGAAGGCTTTGGGGAATCCATATTTACCCTGAGTAGACACAAATGAAGAGACAATGATATTTACTAACCTCTATTTTCTTGAAAGACTGTTGGATATGGGTGTGATGGATTGAGTTGTGGCAGCTCTCTTGTGGATGTGAGAAAACTCATTAACACACAGCATGACTGGTTAAAATGATAGGAAATGCCTGGTTCTTGACGATATAATTGAATTGTACAAATAGATGAATAAATGTCCTTGTGAAATACGCAAAGTGTACTTTTAGATTGTAGACAAAGATAATCTAATAGATATGACCAGAATTGCTCAAATATATTTGACAATGGAGCCCTTAACTAAAGAAACTTATTAGCATGGTATATAATAGGGCATAATTCAGGAAATCTGGTGTGAGTCTTTTTATTATTGCTGTAGTAAATCTTCTCCCACATCATCTCCACTCTCACAGTTGGGGTGTTATGCTGGATTTCACAGGCTTTGGGAGAGACTGAAGTAGAAACAGCTACTATTTTTTTTTATTATACCACCACGAGACATAAAATTACAAAGGTGTTTATAATTGGTTCTTGGTAATACAGTATTCCAGCACCCATCCCTCCACAGTGTCCCATTTCCATAACCATTT
Organism: Cryptotis parvus; assembly: GCA_021461705.1. NCBI lineage: Eukaryota > Metazoa > Chordata > Mammalia > Eulipotyphla > Soricidae > Cryptotis > Cryptotis parvus. Next base: position 154,659 of record JAJIBD010025118.1, read on the forward strand.
TACCCCCACCCCTCCCACCCATCCCCAGGCTGCCTCAATAGCAGGTAGCCCCGTTTCCTCTCTTTCTCTCTCTCGTCTCTCTCTGTCTCTGCATCTCTCTCCCTCTTATTTTACACATGGTGGCTAGCCCTGCAGATATTTAGAGTTTATCACTTAAGTCTCTTTGTGTGTATTCAATGGTGAGTTTTAATCTGCCATTACCATTTCCCACACTTAGTAAAACACTGGTATCTATTTATATCTTATTAATGAATGCAGTCATTCTATATCTGTTCTTTTCCTTCTGACTAATTTCACTCAGCATGATAGTCTCCATGTCTATCAATTTGCAGGTAAATTTCATAACTTCATCTTTTCTGACAATTGCATAGTATTCCATAGTGTAGATGTACCACCGTTTCTTTAGCCGGTCCTCTGTTCTCAGGCATTTAGGTTGTTTCCAGATTCTAGCTATTGTGAATAGTGCAGAGATGAATAAAGAAGTACAGATGGTGTTTCTTCTATGTGTTTTTTCGGTGTCTTGGGTATATTCCCAGGAGTGCTATTGCTGGATCAAATGGGAGCTCGGTATCTAGTTTTTAGAGGAATGCCCATATTGTTTTCCAAAAGGGCTGGACCAGTCAGCACTCCCACCAACAGTGGATGAGAGTCCCTTTTTTCCCCACATCCATGCCAGCACCGGTTGTTCTTGGTGTTTTGGATGTGTGCCAGTCTCTGTGGGGTGAGATGGTACCTCATTGTTGTTTTGATTTGCATCTCCCTGATGATTAAAGATGAAGAGCACTTTTTCATATGCCTTTTTGGCCATTTGAATTTCTTCTTTTTGGAAGCTTCTGTTCATTTCTTCTCCCCATTTTTTTGATGGGGTTGGCTGTTTTTTCTTGTGGAGTGCTACCCAGAGCCTGATATATCCTGGATATTAACCCCTTGTCAGATGGGTATTGGGTGAATATCCTTTCCCACTCTGTGGATTGTCTTTGTATCTTGGTCACCGTTTCTCTTGAGGTGCAGAAGCTTTTCAATTTTATATAATCTCATTTGTTTATCTTTGCTTCCATTTGCTTGTTCAGTGGTGTGTCATCTTTTAAAGATACTTTTAGTTTAGATGTCTTAGAGTGTTTTCCCCTAGGTTTTCTTTGATGTACCTTATAGATTCATGTCTGACGTCCGAGATCTAGAATCCATTTTGATCTGACTTTTGTGCATAGCTTTTAGAAGGAGGTCTAAGTTCATTATTTTACATAGCTTCCCAGTTTTCCCAGCACCATTTGTTGAAGAGGCTTTCTTTGCTCCACTTAATATTTTTTGCTCCTTTATCGAAGATTAAGTGGTTGTATATTTGAGAGTGTATTTCAGGATATTCAGTTCTATTTCATAGGTCTATGGGTCTGTCTCTATACAAATACCACACTGTCTTAATTACAACTGCTCTGTAGTAGAGCTTGAGGTTGGGGAAAGTGATACCTCCCATCTTCTTTTTCCCAAGGATTGCTTTAGCTATTCGTGGGGGATTATTATTCCATACAAATTGCAGGAATGTTTGTTCAATTTCTTTGAAGAACATCATGGTATCTTTATAGGGATTGCATTGAATCCTGTATAAAGCTCTAGGGAGTATTAGCATTTTGATAATGTTAATCCTTCCAATCCATGAGTAGGGAATGTGTCTCCATTTCCTCAGCTCCTCTTTTATTTCCGGAAGTAACATTATGTAGTTTTCTTTGTAAAGATCTTTTACATTCTTTGTCAAACTGATTACTAGGTATTTGATTTTCTGTGGCACAATTGTGAATGGGATAGTTTCTTTAATGTCCCTTTCTTCTCTTTCGCTGTTTGCATATAGGAAGGCCATTGAATTTTGGGTATTGATTTTGTACCCTGCCACTCTACTATAGGAATGTATTATTTCTAGAAGCCTCTTGGTAGAGAGTTTCCCGGGTTTTCAGGTATAATATCATGTCATCTGCAAATAGTGACAACTTGGCTTTTCCCTTCCTATCCAGATGCCCTTAATGTCTTTTTTCTTCCCTGATTGCTATGGCAACTACTTCTATACTATATTGAATAGAAGTGGTGAGAGTGGGCAACCTTGTCTTGTCCCTGATCTTAAGGGGAAGGCTTTCAGTTTTTCCCCATTGACAATGATGCTCGCTGTGGGCTTGTAGTAGATGGCCTGGATTATCTTGAGGAAGGTTCCTTCAATCCCCATTTTACTGAGAGCTTTTATCATGAATGGGTGTTGAATCTTGTGAAATGCCCTCTCTGCATCTATTGATATGATCATATGGTTTTTATTTTTCTTTTTGTTGATATGATGTATTATGTTGAATGACTTGCGGATGTTGAAGAATCCTTGCATTCCCGGGATGAATCCCACTTGGTCTTGGTCTATAATCTTTTTGATGACTCTTTGGATTCTATTTGCTAATATTTTGTTGAAGATCTTAGTTAGCATCTGTGTTCATCAGGGAGATTGGTTTGTAGTTTTCCCTTTTTTGAACATCTCTGTCTGCTTTGGGTATCCGGGTGATATGTGCCTCCTAAAAGCTATTTGGGAGTGTTTCTGTTTCTTCAATTTGCCGGAAGAGCTTGAAAAGAATTGGGAGTAGGTTGTCTTTAAAAGGTTTGGTAAAATTCACTGGTGAATCCATCTGGACCCGGGTTTCCTGTTTGGGGAGACTTTTTGATTACCAATTCCATCTCCTCGATGGAGATAGGTTTGTTGAGGTATTCCAAATCTTCTTGTTGCAGACTTGGGAGGCTATAGGAATTCAGGAATTTGTCTCGTTTCTTCTAGGTTCTCTTGTTTTATGGCATACAGGCTCTCACAGTAATCTCTGATGATCTTTTGAATTTCTGTGGTTTCTGTTGTGATGTCCCCATTTTCATTTCTTATTCTATTTATTTGGGTTCTCTCTTTTTCTTTTTCTTACAAGCCTTGCAAGTGGTTTGTCAATCTTGTTTATTTTTTTTAAACTACCAGCTTTTGGTTTCGTTAATGTTCTGGATTGATTTTTGACATTCCATCTCATTGATTTCTGCTCTAAGTTTTATTATTTCTTTCTTTCTGCTTGGGTTGGGCTCCTTTTGTTGATCACTCTCTAAGATTTTAAGTTGTGAAGTCAGACTGTTTTTGATGGCCTTTTCTTCTTTTCTGATGAATTCTTGAAGAGCTATGAACTTGCCTCTTAACACTGCTTTTGCTGTATCCCACAAGTTCTGGCAATTCGTGTCTTCAGTCTCATTTGTTTCCAGGAATCTTTGGTTTCCTCTTTGATTTCTTTTTATGACTTGCTGTTTGTTCAGCAGTGAGCTGTTTAGTTTCCATGTACTTGGTATAATTGTCACTGGTAATTATACCAAGTACATGGAAACTAAATTATACCAAGAACATGTTCCTGGAGCAAGCAGGTGCCCTTGGGCTCTACTTGCATGAGACAGGTCATATGGAGATGTTACTGGTGCCCGCTCGAGCCAAATCGATGATGAAAGGGGGAAGACAGTTACAGTGACAGTGAGAGTACTTGATATTGGTCTCTGTTTTTGTGTACAATTAATTTCTATTTTCCGTGCATCCTGGTCTGAAAAAATAGTTGGCACAATTTCTATCTTCTTGATTTTATGGAGGTATGATTTCTGGCTCAGCATGTGATCTATTTTGGAGCATGTTCCATGTGCACTGGAGAAGAAAGTGTATTCAGCTTTTGGGGATGAAATGCCCTGTATATGTTCACCAGTCCTCTTTCTTCCATCTCTTCTTTTAGGGCCAGTATTTCCTTGGTAAGTTTCAATCTTGTTGATCTATCCAGGGTTGATAGAGCAGTGTTGAAGTCTCCAACAACAATTGTGTTGCTGCCAATGTCTTATTTGAAGTCTATTAGTAGTTGTTTTAGGTATTTTTCTGGCCTCTCGGAGGGTGCATATATGTTTAATAGCATGATTTCTTCCTGATATATGTATCCCTTGACTTAAGAAGTGACCTTCACTGTCCCTTCTGACCTTCTTCAGCTAGAAGTCTATATTGTCGGATACCAGTATGGCTACCCCAGCCTTTTTGGATGGGTTGTTTGAGTGAAGGATTGTTTTCCAGCCTTTTATTTTGAGCCTATCTTTACTCCGATTGTTCAGGTGTGTTTCTTGAAGGCAGCAGAATGTCGGATTCAATTTTTTGAGCCATTTTTGCCGCTCTGTGTCTCTTAACTGGTGCATTTAGACCATTGACATTGAGAGATTATTGTCATGGGATTTTGTGCCATCTTTCTGTATCAAGTTGTTGTTCTTTTTGGGTATTGTCTTGTCTTAGAGTAGATCTTTCAGTTCTTCTCTTAAGGATTGTTTTGAGTTTACAAAGTTTCTAAG